>VONZ01001428.1:0-147245 GCA_012976165.1 Labeo catla | reverse complement strand
CTCGACGCTCCCATTTCCCAGGCTGGCCTCTTCGGCGAAACCGTGGAGGAGTTTGCCCAGCAGTTCTCCACCGTGAAACAGCAGACGGAGGCCATCAAGCACATCCTGCCTCGGCGTGCAGCGAGTTCCGGCCCAGCTCAGCCGACGCAGCAGCCTCCGCCTGCTCCCCGCCGTGGAAGGCCCCCTCCGAGGGTGGCTCAGACCCCGCAGCCTGCCGGGTCTGCAGCCAGACCCGCCCAACGGTCCAGCACTCGTAGGAAGGTGGCACCGCCAGCTCGTCCTCAGGCCACTAAGAACCCCCGGCAGGTTTCGACGCGTTCCTGAGACGGGCAGCCCAGGGAGGAGGGATCGTTTGGCCTGTCCGGATCCACACTCGACGAGGGGACGAGCGCTGGATTCGGCTTCCACCCGGCTGTCTGCCACCCGGCAGACGGCCACCACTTGGTCAACAAAAGAGCAATTTTCTCCTTCTCTGGGCATATTACACAGCACCCCGACCCTCCGCTCGATGGTCGGATGCTGTCTCCTCCGTTCAGGGCATGCGGTCACACACCTTCTGTGCTCCCTCATGCTCTAGAACAACGGGCTTGGTCAGACGATCTCCCCTGTCGGGTGGATCCTCTGCTAAGCTTGCACGGCTCGGTCTCCCTGGGCAAAGCAGCCAGTGGCCTTCGGGGCTTCTTACCTCCGACCACACGCTGTTTTCCCAGCGAAGGTTCCCCCACCCTTGGTACGTCAAATGTAACTCCTCTGCGGCCCCTAGCGGAGAACTTTCTGGATTGGCTGAATCTCCCCAATCCTTCCCGCTGGCTGCTCAAGACCATTCGGCTCGGCTATGCTATCCAGTTTGCACGTCGTCCGCCCAAGTTCTGCGGTGTTCTCACTACCTCGGTCCAGGGCTCCAACACAGCGGTTCTTCGGGCGGAGATCGCAGTCCTTCTGGCGAAGGGTGCGATAGAAACTGTCCCCTCAGCCGAAATGAAGAAAGGGTTTTACAGCCGCTACTTCATTGTACCCAAGAGGGGTGGTGGGCTCAGACCTATCCTGGATTTGAGGGTTTTGAATCGGGCCCTACTCAAGCTCCCGTTCAAAATGCTGACCCTCAAGCACATTCTTACGTACGTCAGGTTCCAGGATTGGTTTGTGGCGATAGACCTGATAGACCTGAAAGACGCGTACTTTCATGTCTCGATCCTTCCAAGACACAGGCCGTTTCTACGGTTTGCCTTCGAAGGACGGGCATATCAGTACAAGGTTCTCCCCTTCGGCCTCTCCCTGTCGCCCCGCGTCTTTACGAAGGTAGCAGAGGCTGCCCTTTCCCCCCTCAGGGAAATGGGCATTAGCATTCTCAACTATCTCGACGACTGGCTGATCCTGGCTCACTCGTTGGATACGGTTTGCGTACACAGGGACATGGTTCTCAACCATTTGGCTCGCTTGGGACTTCGGGTCAACTGGGAAAAGAGCAAACTCTCCCCGGCGCAGAGGATCTCTTTTCTCGGTGTAGAACTGGACTCGGTCGGCATGTCTGCACGTCTCTCCCCGGAGCGTGCCCAGTCAGTTCTGAGATGCGTGGCAACGCTCAGGTGCGGCTCAGCGGTCCCCCTAAAACAGGTTCAGAGGCTCCTAGGGCACATGGCATCCTCAGCCGCGGTCACGCCGTTGGGTTTGATGCACATGGGACCGCTGCAGCATTGGCTCCGTACCCGAGTCCCCAGGAGGGCGTGGCACCACGGCACGTTCCGTGTGAACATCACACCATCGTGCCGCCAGACACTCAGCCCTTGGACGGACATCGTGTTACTTCGGTCAGGAGTGCCCTTGGAACAGGTGTCCAGACGCGTCGTTGTCACCACGGACGCTTCCAGGACAGGCTGGGGTGCCACCTGCAACGGGCAGGCAGCTTCCGGGGTCTGGGCAGGCCTCCGGCTGCATTGGCACATCAATTGTCTGGAGTTGTTGGCAGTGCTTCTAGCTCTGAGGAGGTTCTGGCCTATGATTCAGAACAAGCACGTGTTGGTCAGGTCGGACAACATGGCGACAGTAGCCTACATCAACCACCAGGGCGGTGTACGTTCCTTTCGCATGTCACCACTAGCCCGCCACCTCCTGCTCTGGAGCCAACACAGACTCAGGTCCTTACGGGCCACTCACATTCCGGGCGATGCCAATCGAGTGGCCGATTCTCTGTCCCGACAGGTTTCGCTCGGAGGCGAGTGGAGGCTCCACCCTCAGTCGGTTCAACTGATTTGGGATCGATTCGGCCAGGCGCAAGTGGATCTCTTCGCCTCACCGGAATCCACCCACTGCCAGTTGTGGTACGGGCTGACCGAGGCTCCCCTCGTTATAGATGCACTGGCACACAGTTGGCCGAAGGACCGGCTCAAGTATGCGTTTCCCCCGGTGAGTCTGATCGCACAAACTTTGTGCAAAGTCAGGGAGGACAAGGAGCAGGTCCTCTTGGTAGCCACCTTCTGGCCCAACAGAACCTGGTTCTCGGACCTGGTTCTCCTGGCGTCAGCTCCTCCCTGGCGCATTCCCCTGAGGAAGGACCTCCTTTCCCAGGGGAAGGGCACAATTTGGCACCCGCGCCCCGATCTCTGGAACCTCCCCTTGTGGCCCCTGGACGCGACCAGGAGGACTTCAGAGATCTCCCACCATCAGTGGTGAACACACTCATTCAGGCAAGAGCTCCCTCTACCAGGCGGCTGTATGACTCTAAATGGCGCGTGTTTGTGAACTGGTGCTCTGCTCGGCTAAGGGACCCACGGAGTTGCGACATCGAATCAGTGTTATCCTTCCTCCAGGAGGGCCTGGACAGGCACCTATCTGCCTCGACACTTAAGGTTCATGTGGCCGCTATATCGGCTAATCATGACCTGGTGGGTGGCAGGTCGGTGGGAAAAACACGATTTGGTAATCAGGTTTCTGAGAGGAGCCCGGAGACTGAACCCTCCTCGGCCACATCTTATCCCCTCTTGGGACCTTGCTGTGGTTCTCCGGGGCCTACAGCAGGGTCCCTTCGAGCCTCTTCAGTCAGTCAAACTCGATGCTCTCTCCCTAAAGACGGCTCTCCTGACTGCGCTCGCCTCGGTAAAGAGAGTGGGAGACCTCCAAGCCCTCTCCATCAACAGTTCGTGCCTGGAATTCGGACCAGCGGATTCTCACGTCGTCCTGAGACCCCGGCCTGGATACGTGCCCAAAGTCCCCACCACTCCCTTCAGAGACCAGGTGGTGACTTTGCAAGCTATCTCTTCCCAGGAAGATGACCCCAACCTGACCTTGTTATGCCCAGTCCGTGCCCTGCGCATCTACTTGGAACGCACTCAGCCCTTCAGACGTTCTGAACAGCTCTTAGTCTGTTATGGGGGACAGCAGAAGGGGAAGGCTGTCTCCAAACAGAGGATCTCCCACTGGCTGGTGGACGCAATTCGGGTGGCCTACCAGGCCAGAGGCCTACCCTGCCCTCTGGAGGTAAGAGCCCACTCGACTAGGGGCGTCGCTGCCTCGGCAGCCCTGGCAAATGGGGCCTCATTAACAGACATCTGTAGAGCTGCAGGTTGGGCTACACCTAACACATTTGCCAGATTTTACAATTTACGCATGGAGCCAGTGTCAGCTAGAGTCTTGAATACCAGCTCTTGACTCAGTTCTCTGGTTGGTGTAGAGCTTGCTTTAAAGCGCTTCCCCTAACGGTGATTACGCTTCTGAGTTTCAGTAGGTTTCCTAGCGTGAACCCTGGACACCATCTCCATCATTGGCACCTCTGGACGTGGCAGAGTTTTGCGGAGGGACTCGCTACGAATTCGGTCACAAGGTATGGTCACCTTTGTTCTGATTGAATTGTGCCCCATATGTAGTGGCTCCTTATGTGGCCCCATGTGTGTATCCCCACCTATAACTCCTGTAGTGCGGTGTTTCCCCTGAGGACTGGTTTGTCTCTAGGGTCTGAGTCTGGTGGTCTCCCCCGGTGTGAGTCCCACCTCAGCCCCCATGTTTAATGTTGTCACTTGTACCCCCCCTGTTGGGCAGGTTGTGAACTCCGTAGCGCCGTTTTTCCTTCGGGGAGGAGGCGCTTTCCCAACGCTCGCAAGACACTCGGCCGCTCTACTGAGGAAGGCCCGGCTGCAGAACCCTGGTACAGGTCAGTCTTGGCCGTTGGATGGTCACGGAGGAGGTGAGCTGCACTTCGTTAACACGTTGCCTGTTACTTCTGCGCTTATCACTCGTGACGCGGCCAGTAAGGTGGCGGTTTTCTACGGGGACCCCTAGTGTCGTACACTACTCGACACAACTCGGAGTGTACGACAGATAGGGAACGTCTCGGTTACGTATGGTAACCCTCGTTCCCTGATGGAGGGAACGGAGACGTTGTGTCTTCCGTGCCACCTTCCTGGACCGCCTCTGAGTGAGTTGAGACCCTCGGCTCCTCAGATCAGAACGAGTGAGCAGATGCACACGCTGCCCTATTTATACCCGGACGTCCGGGGCGTGGTCAGCTATGCAAATCTGCACACCCAATTTTCATTGGCCTTTCTCAAAACTGTCAGAGGTGTTTGGGCTCTCAAGAGCGACCCCTAGTGTCGTACACTACTCGACACAACGTCTCCGTTCCCTCCATCAGGGAACGAGGGTTACCATACGTAACCGAGACGTTCTGTCTCAGCATTTTGTTTCATTGGTGACTGCTGTTGTAAATTTACGTCAAATAAAGTATGACACCAGTGCCAATAGCCTCGTGGTTAGTGCGCTGACATACAGTGTAATCGCGCTCATGGTGACCCGAGTTTGAATCTCGGCTCGTGGTCCTTTGCTGATCCCACTCCCCTCTCTCTTCACCCAATGTTTTCCTTTATAATCTACATTGTCCTGTCCGAATAAAGGCATAAAAAGCCCATTAATCAATCTTAAAAAGCAAAACAAAGCAAAAAAAAATTACTATGACACAATTCTAATTAAGGCTTCAGCATTTATTTCCTGCTATTTCACACTAAACAGTAATGTTGCCTGTTACCTGTGGTGCTGTTGTACTTTCCTCATTTTCTTGAAGTATTTCTCTGGGTACTCGTATCTTATCGACACTAACCTTAGCAAAAGTTAATAGTCTTTGTCTTTCTAACCGTCATAGACCCAAAATAGCTTTCATATAGGCTAATTCAAAGCTATGACCTCCGAACATGACATGCAGAAAAAAAATACATTGTGGCCAATTAATAATTCAGTTCCACTTTTTATTAATTTGTTCCCTTGTTTTAATAAATAATTTCCTCATTTTGATTTAACTGGAATTAGGGAACAAATTAGTAAAGGAGACTAGCAGATAATAAGCTGGGTCAGCCTCATTTTGTAAAACATGGTCACAGTAAATATGTATATATCCTGCATGTCTTTGTGCTCTTTACAAAGCTACTAGTCAGAACAGTTATGTGAGGAAAAAAAAAAAAAAAAGTTCCTTTACCTGGGTTTCTAAAATGTATCCATCGCGTCTCTGTGGGTCTCTGCAGAGCATGTGAGATTGTCTGCGGAAGTGTCGACAGTTCTTGAGCACACAGAATGAGCAGTGCGAAACGCATAGGGCAAGGGATTTTCTACTATTTAATTGATGGCGGATGATCTTGGGTGTATTTCTCAGTTTCTGTGTAAAAATAACATTATGATGCTGCCATCTTTCTGAAGTTATTTTTACCCCCTTTAACTTGACTGAATCTGAATCTAAGGTGAAAATTGCCATTTTGACCTTCCTCTACAAAATAGTGGATTATTCTGTAAATATTCATCAATCACATTTAATATTTCAGCTTTACATCACTATATATGTGTATCTTTCTTCAGAAAAATGATTAGCAAAATCAGAGATTCGAGCAGGGGACCTCTGGTTGAGTTGACATGGAACGACCCAATTGTGATTATCTGTTTAACAATTATGCAGCCCAAATGTGGTTTGCACACATAAAATTATACATTTTAAGTATTAAGAATAAAGTCCCAAGCATAACAGGTCTGTAGAATGCTGCATAAAACAAACTTGTAAGGAAAAACTCCATATTGGATTCCAAGTTTTCAATTAGAAATTAAACCAGTAGTGGGCACTCTCTTAATGTGAACAGTACATCTGAAATCCACAATATTGAGGGAATTGCAAAAAAATCTGAAGTGGAACAAACTCCCAGACTATCCCGAATTGAAAACATTTTGATGTTTCACTTATCCGTCACACCCATTAAAGGTCTTGAAATCTATGACAATAAGCTGATGTACTGAACCAAGTGTGCTTGATTTGAGACACATGCAAGACGTGCAATGTTAGGGCTCCAGGAAAAGGTTTGGGAAGGCTTATGTAAAATTTCATAACATAACCTTACCAGTTATCTAAAAGCATACAAGGAGAAAAGTAGAGGACCTAGTACAGAGCCCTGAGGCATTCCATACTAAAGTATAGAGTAAAGTACTAGATGCAATGCAAGATGAAGATCGGTTTAAGAAAGAGCATGATTTCATAACTGGACAAAAATCAATTAGTTGCTCTCAGACAGAAAAGACTTCCTCAAGAAAAAGATCTCAAAAGAATTATACCTGCCAGCACTGTGGAAAGAGTTTCAGTCAACATGGAAACTATAAAGTCCATATGAGAGTTCACACTGGAGAGAAGCCTTATACATGCCAACAATGTGGAAAACAATTCAATGAACATGGAAACCTTTAAGCCCACATGAGGATTCACACTGGAGAGAAGCCTTTCACCTGCCAACAGTGTGGAAAATGTTTCACTAAAAATGCAACCCCCAAAAGCCACATGAACGTCCACACAGGTGAGAAGCCTTACACGTGCCCTCTGTGCGGAAACCGTTTTAGTCAACAAGGAAGCATTAACAGACACATGAAAACTCACACTGGAGAGAAGCCGTACATCTGCAAACTGTGCGGAAGGAGCTTTACAACAAAACGAAACCTTGAGTATCACATGAACAGTCACACTGGCAAGAAGCCATTTTCATGTGATCAGTGTGGAAAGAATTTCAGACATAAAGGGACCGTTAAAAAGCACATGATAGTTCACTCTCAATCAGTTTTATTTGTCATCAGTGTGGAATGAGTTTCTCAGACAGTGATCACCTTCAAATCCACGTAACATCTCACATTGGAGAGAAGCCTTTCATGTGTAATCACTGTGGAAAGACTTGCTCAAACAAGACAAACCTAAAGATTCACATGAGAATTCATACTGGAGAGAAGACCTTCACCTGCCCTTAGTGTGGAAGGAGTTTCAGATTCAGAGGAAACCTTCGGACTCACATGAAAGTTCACAGTGGAGAAAAACCTTACACCTGCCCTCCATGTGGAAAGAGTTTCACACTTAAAGGAAACCTTAACACTCACACGAGGCTTCACACTGGAGAGAGACCATTCACATGTCTCGAGTGCGACATGAGTTTCACATATCATAGAAGCCTGAAAGAGCATATGCAAACTCATTCTGGAAAGACACTGACATGTTCCTCAGTATGAAAAGTTTTATACTCATCTGCTAATTCACTTTGGAAGAAAACATAATAATAAAGTGTAATAATTTTTCCATCACACAAATAAACCAATAAAAGTGTGTATATGTCAGACCCTATTTATGTTATTTCATATGGAAATGGTTTTAAATAGCATTGCAATATAAAATGATACTAGAAAAATTTTGGAATAATGGTGAAAAATATTTTTGAGGGCTGAAATTGTTGACTGAAACTGACATTTCATTAGCTTTTTCATAAATAATCTTGGTTTTGGTTTTATTTTTGTGAAATCTGCTGCAGAAGCCAGCTAAATAATGTGCAGCCAATATGAAAAATAAAGACAGGATGTGACAAAAAAGTTTTGAAACTTTAATGATACAAGCCCTCATTTTGCTTGTATATAGAGTAATACTTTTGAGATCTGACACATCACTGTTCTTCCACTGACTACCATTCACAACTGTCTTCATAACTTTGAAGGGACTCTCAAGAGTGCAAAATCCTGATGAATGTTGATCTAGAGTGACAAAAGTTGTATGAAATCTGATTTGACAGAGTTTGTTCATAGAACTATTGTAGAGCACCATATTACTGTATATTGCCATTGTTACGAATCTGGTCGGTGTTCTGCGGACCGCTCACCACCAGATGTCGCTCTCACCTTATCCACACACTCTGACTGTTGCAGCACCCGTGACCAATCAGCAGCTCTATAAAAGCCCCGGACTTTCCCCATGCAAGCCACGGAGTATTGTTAGTGTTGTTGTGTTTCTATTAGCGTTCCCTAGTTTCCTTGTTCCTAGTTCCCTGTGTTTAGTTCCCTCGCCTGGCTCCCCTGTTTTCGACTGTTCGCCGCCTGCCTTCTGGACTCTCGCTCTTGTTATTGGATTATTCTCTACGTCTTGCCTGTGATATACCTGTTTGCTTCTGTTTGACCCTGCCTGTACGACCATGTATCTGTCTCGTCCCTTTAATAAAAGCTCGCAAGTGGATCCGCTCGCCTCTCGCCTCTCACTCCCCGTTACAGCCATATTCAAATCAATGTTTAAAAATGAAAAAAATGTTGCCACAATCATATAAAGATTTTAAAATGTAGGTTAAGTGTTATTAAATAAACAAGTTCCAAGTTTGTGTCAATCCTAAATTTAGGATTGACACATGGGAATATTAACTATCCTAACAAACCATACAACAATGAAAAGCTTATTTATTCAGCTTTCAGATGATGTATAAATCTCAGTTTTGAAAAAATTACCCTTATGACTGGTTTTGTGATCCAGGGTCACATATGGAAGTGAGTCAAAATTTGGGCTACATTTGCCTGCAATGTGAATGTAGCCTCAGTTTGGTTTTATGTGTGGATGCTCATCTTTGTTCTTGTCACAAAGTTTGTTGCCATGGTTTCTAATTATGTTGTGCACCAGTTTCTAGTTTAGTTCTTAATAGCCTTTGTTTTTTTTTTTGTTTTTTTTAAATATTCTCTTTATTGTTTTTTTTTTTTTAAAGAGAGAGAACAAAATAAAAGAGCACCTAAATTCAGATTACATGTATAAAACATTACAAAATTAACCTCTCTTGTCCAAATTAAATGAGTCCATTGGTGATTCTGGTGGCTCCTTGGGGAATGAAGGGAAAGTCTTTTTAATAAAGTTACATATTTGCAAGTACCTAAAAAAATGGGACCTTGGATAGGGAGATGTAAACTTTTGACCTCAACTGTACTCTAATTTTCATCAATCTGAATGAATCTAATCCAATTTCAGATATGTAAAGTTTTTTAATATGAACCCTAAACTTTGCAATCTAATTTACAGAGATCTTATTGTAGAAGGGCTCTGGTAAACATAAGCATCAAAACACTGTAATGAAGTCTGATTCAAGAGTTTTTTTTTTTTGTTGTTGTTTTGTTTTGTTTTTTTTTTCCAGATCAACTACGTCCTTCCAATCTAGACTTCAGATTGATTGAGGCATTCACTGGAAAACTTTTCAGTCAAATTTAACCATTGTAGCGTCTGCTTAGGATCATTGATGATCGTTTAGGATTTACCTTGTAGAGAACCTTTTAGCCTTTTGACATTTGCATATAAATTACAGACCTGGCCTCACGTTCTACATTTATATGGGTGTTTAATGGTCTATGGTTCCCTCCTCACTCTCACGAAGATGCTAAACAGATCAACTCTTGTCTCCCCATTGGACTTCAAAGGCATTCCATGAGGGAGGCAATCACCAGCACCAAGCACCTCAGATCCTTGGTGGATGGCAGACTGTTCCCAATACACATAACGCACACACATAGAAACCTTTTTCTTTATTTAGACTATATTTAAACAGCTATAAATGTACTTGGTATATATATGTGTTGCTTGTATGTTTCTATGTTATAATTAGCCCAGTTAGCCCTCGTTATTGGTACTAGTTAATCTCTAAATGCGTATTTTCAATGTATGAATGTATCTCTGGTTTAATACCTTCTAGATGTTTCATTCTTGGTATCAAAACGATCTGCACTTTATTTTCTGAACAATGGGGTACACCATGTGATTAGAAAATGCATCATACTGTTTGTACTATATTGTGGGTAAAACTGCATCAATTCCCCAGGCCAGCAATAAACATGCAAATGGGCCATAAATGGAGACAAAGAGAAGTTCTCCCGCTCAGCAATACAAACTTTGTATTGGCCAATTCACCCAAAGGTGGGTGTGGTAGGGAAACTATCAAAAGACCCTAACACCAACCCATCCATGCTCAAACCCTTCGAGACACTCTCCAAGACTCATCCTTTGAGTCAATTTTCCGGTAGTTTATCTTCAAGTAACTTTGTCGACTCGCTGTGGATTTTCCTATCTTCGAACGAACTAGAGAAAACCTCCAGAACACCTAAAAGAATTCATCGAGAACTTCCAGTGTCTACCGCATCTGGACTCTTGTTCAGCAACAAAGCCAATGCAAGTAACCTTTACAACTATTTAGATGCGCGTTTTAAGTTGAGCTCCTGTTTAAGGTGATTTTGCTTCTCTGATGATTCTCATGTGGTCGCTGGTTAACTGATGCTAAATACTGCCATTCTTGCCTCTCTCTCTCTCTCTCTTTTCTCACTCTCTTTCTCTATGTATGTGTACACGTGTTTTGCTTAGTTAGTTGTATGTTAGCTGCAGTTCCATTTATTAAATTGCATATATTCACAATTGATTGTCTCTGTGTGCTGCTCACAATTTGAAGTCACTGAATATTTGATCTTGCTACATGCTACATTTTGAGTTTACTACAAGTTAAGTTACTGCTAGTACTGACTGAATTAGGAAAGTTATTCTTTCTTGGCCAGAAAGTAACCTTTCCTAGAATTGATGAATGATTATGCTGTCTATTCGGTGGACGAACAAATCAAATAATTGTAACGTTTATTCTGTTACAGTTAATTCTAAGATCTGATTAAAATATTCATAATTAATTATAACCAGTTATAATTAATCATAAATATTTCCCTTTTGAGCTAATTTGTTACACCATCAACGTGTCCCTGCTCTTAAATCTGAGATAGATGACTCACTCTTCCCCAGCTAACAAAAAAAGGTCGCCACAACGTCCCTTGGCATCTGTGAAGGTCCCCTGGACGTCTTCAGGTAGGGTTCTTCAGACGTCATGAGTCATCCACAGACGTTCGCTGGACTTTCATGAAACATTGTGAGGATCGTTTGTTACAGAAATATAAATGAACAAAAATCAGCATTATACAGGGCTCTCAAGTCTCACGCATTCGCCGTGAAATACGCATTTCAACCAGTTCACACACTCTCACGCCACACCTTGTATTTCTCACACTAAAAAGTAAGGGATAACTTGTCCCGCTACGTACTGTTAATGGATGAGGCGCAGGCTTGCAGGGGGAGTTCATAGCTGTCTTGACAGTTAAATGCCACCTACCAGCAAGTATCAGAAATTAGAATTTTTTGTTTTCGGGTAAATTACGTGATCCCGCTTCAGTCACATTCGTCACCCGGCAACATGGACACGCACACACGGGACGAGGCAAGCGGTGGAATCGTCGATCGAGTGGCTGCCGCTTTCTCTAGCAGTGGAAGTGTTTTGTGCAGTTGAAGCGGTGGTCGCGTTGCGGTTACGGAGCGAACATTGTCATTTGTATTTATTAAAAACTAACAAAATAAATGCAGTAGGTAACCCATTCTTCTGTTTTTTTCCCCTTCATTTTACGATTTCTGGACGAAATCACTTGCCTGTGATCAAAGATAGTGAGAGCTGATGTTGGGGAATATAGCCAAATTCATGCAAAATTATTAGCTCTCCAACAGCTTCAACTAAGTTTTGGCTACTGGAAAGGACTAGATAATTGGTAAATCTGATAAAAACAGACAAATTACCCAAATTGATTACTTTTCTAAATTTCTAACTAATGTTCATTTCTAACTGTTAATCCTTTTGAAACTTTTAAAGCATGCAGGGTTAACCTTACAGTAGCACTCAACACTGATTATTGTCAGACTTGCCTTCATCACTAGACTTAAGATTATAATAATAATTTAATTTTAAAGCACAACCACCACAAAATCAGACTTTAGCACTTAGGTTAGGTTAAATACAGATTTAAAATCAGAATATAGAGTTTAGTAGCTATGATACCATTTTTATAATCAAATCCTTGCATAGCTATGACTGGAAACACTGGCATCTAACAATGCCTTGGTGGGAAAAACAGTTAATCTTAAAAAATAAAGCATATACATAAACCCAAATATGGAAATAAATCAGTTATTGAATAAGCACGTGTCCTATTTTGTGTCCTAAACTTCTAAAACATTTGGTCTCAAAGTTTAGAGCAGTCAATGCAATTTGGGAAAGAAATTAATCAAATCTGTGTTAAAATATTCAGATGTAACCCCTTTGTGATTTTCATAAGTAACTGTACATTTAACTATACATTGTTTCTCAGCAACTGTAAACGATTAGTTACAATTATTTTGTTATTAAATGATGTAATTCCATTACATGTAACTAGTTAAGTCTGAGCCCCTACCACTGTCATCAAGGCATCAATATGTGCAACAAACACTTGCAATACAAAAAGCATTCATAAGATGAAATATGTGCTTTCTCTCTCTCACACACACATACAGCTTGATATGCTGTATGTGTAAACCTACAGTATGTACTTTGAGCACTGCTGTTTTTTGGCTCATTTGGGGCCAAATTTCTTTTGATTTTTGATACATTTGTAATTTTGAAATATATTTTATTTTTTATGAATTTGACTTGAATCAAACTTACCAGTTGTTAAAGTTTCTATTTTGTGCTGGTCAGTTATGATCAATAGATAAAATTTAACTTCTAGCAAAAACTGGAGAGAATTGCGTGGGGCCGAGGGGCTCCTCTCCTAACAGATATAATCTCACTCCAAACTTTTTCTAAAACTTGAGAGCCCCGATTATATAAACTTTATTTTTTTAAAAATTGACTGACTTGAAGCACACGCAGATCGCTTGCACAACACAGACAAATAGTGTTTCAAAATATCTGTCTTGCCGAGTAACGTCCCCTGAATGGCGCTTTTGTATATGGTCCTTTAGACGTTAAAAGGACATCATGGGGGACGTTCACAGCACCTCTAGGAAACACAAATAATTACTGCAATTTTAACCAAAATTTCATTATGATGTGATGAGTAAATTAACTGATGAACAGATCAATATAATAATCCTTTTTGTCAGATTGCATGCTGTGATGTATCTCAGTAGAATTTTGGTACTGCAAACTCAGACTCACTGGAGACACAATTTCTTTTGATTAATTTTTTTAGTTTTTTTTTTTTTTTTACAAATTTCAGCTAAGGGTATTTTTATGTTTGTTTATACTGACAGCGAATGTTACAAAGCGGACCAAATGCAGACCTAATAGGACGTTCACAACGTCCATTTCCTGGGATGGCAATTCTTCCCATTGTCCACTAACGGGAAGGGGGGGTTGAATTTTCACATCCTTAACTGTTATGCCTGTTAAAATTACACCCCCCTGACCAGCACAGGTTAACAAGGTCACAGACTCACCCAATTTATTGTATTATCACATCATGTCATGAAGGATGTCTGCTCAAAAGAATTTGACTGTAGGGTTGAATTTTCACATCCTTAACTGTTATGCCTGTTAAAATTACACCCCACTGTCCAGCACAGGTTAACAGGGTCACAGACTTACAGTTTTTTTTTTTTTGTTACTACACCAAGTCAAGCTTAAAAGCATTTGACTGTAGCTTCAATAGGACGGGTTAACATGGGGGGGTTGAATTTTCACAGCATTACGCCTGTTAAAATTACACCCCCCTGACCAGCACAGGTTAACAAGGTCACAGACTCACCCAATTTTTTTTGGTTTTGGAAGACATCCCAACTCCAAATGTTCCTTAAAGGGGTCATCGGATGCCCATTTTCCACAAGTTGATATGATTCTTTAGGGTCTTAATGAAAAGTCTCTAATATACTTTGATTAAAAATTCTCAATGGTTTTGTAAAACAACACCCTTTTTATCTTGTCAAAATGAGCTCAGCAAAAATCATCTCATTCTAAGGGGTTGTTCCTTTAAATGCAAATGAGCTCTGCTCACCCCGCCCCTTTCTTCTCTGTGTGGAAAAGACGGGGTTCTTTACATTAGCCGCATTTAGCCACTAAACTTGCTAACTACCACGTTATAAGGAAAGGCGATCGCAAAGATTCATAAAAAACCCCTTATACTCGCTTCTGCTGTAGGTGAAGCTGGATCATGAATGATTCGCGCAAACATAGACGGATATATGTAGATCGGGAGGCGCATTCCCTTCACAAACAAACGTAATCTACTGCATCTTCAGCAGCTCAGATGTCGGGAGTAAATGACGACCACTATGTTCATTATTACATCCAGCAACACAACACCTCAATCGCTCAATCGGAGATATTCTTGTCTAACTTACATCCCTGCTCCAGCATTGAAACAAAGAGGGCGGACTATGATGACTGATTCGAGGTAAATCGCTCATGTCAATCAACTATCGAGGGAGCGGCATCTGTCGGTGTGACGCCACAACGACAGGCATCTCAGAACGGCCTCCTTTAACAAGTTGGGCAAGAAGCTGTTCTTGCATCCAGTTTGATTTTCTTTTACATTTACATGTCTTACTATCACCCATGATTATTCAACTCTGGCTGATAAAAGGCTGTTTATTTGCATATCCGCTAACTGTTTACGAGAAGCACACATTTAAGAGGCTGACAATTCGATGAACATATATTTGTTTAATTATTGACACTTAGCCTGCATTTTAACATCTTTATTTGACTGTGGCAACATTGTTATTTTTAAACCTTTTATTTGAATATGGCAACATAATAATCAAGCTCTACAATATTTCTAATAATAAATTGCTGACAGAGACCCCTCCCCTATCAGCCAATCACCGTGTGCAAAGTTAGTACACACTTTTAGCTTAATACTTCTCTCTATTCCTTAGAAAAAAATTGTCTCAGCAGCTTTGTGAATAGGTTTTATGAGAAAACTCCTTGACTGCTATTTAGGAGAATTCTTAGTGGTAAGATAAAATGTTTTGTGAATACGGGCTCAGGTGTAAATAGGCCCTAATTGAACTGGTGATTGATATTCCCAATGTTGCATGGCCATACACCATGCTCACGTGACATAACCAAAACATAATAACTATTTATTTGTCTACTACAAATAGTCATTAATTATCTAAAATGATCTTTATTTATGTTTTTGTGTGAGAGAAGTATATCTTCCTAAACAGTTTTAACAATCCATGGAATCCATTCTCTGCTGGCTTCTTGAAGACTGGTGCTTCGCCTCAGCACAAGTTTGATATTTCTAAAGTGCTGCATCCCAGCTTTCTGAATATAGTGAATTCTCAATAGCATGTGTCTGAACCTATAAAATGACCTTACTCACGTTGACAGACACATTCAAAGCATGCCACTCAGACAGCGCACCTTTGAACTAAATTTTTCTCAAAACTGACTTTACTGTTTCTGTCTATGTCAAACAGGTATCACTCGGTTTTTGTCCAATTCCAAGAAATTATACATACGTTTTTAAAGTTCATTTTTGAAAAATTGCTAATTTATACCATTTTGCCAACATGACTCACAAATTTTATAGGGAACAAAAGACATTTATGTGTGTGTGTGTGTGTGCATGTATTTATATATATATACTCACAAAAGTGAGTACACCCCTCACATTTCAGCAGTCATTTTAGTATATCTTCTCAAAGGACAATACTATAAAAATTAAACTTGGATACATTTTAGGGTAGTCAATGTGCAGCTTGTATAGCAGTGTATATTTACTGTCCCCTAAAAATAACTCAACATACAGTTATTATTGTCAAAACAGCTGGCAACAAAAGTGAGTACACTCTAAGTGAACTTGTCAAAACTGTGTCCAAAGTGTCAATATTTTGCTGCTGGATGTTAGACACATGGTGCTTCCCCACCTTCCGCTTGAGGATGCCCCATAGGTGCTCAATAGGGTTCAGGTTAGATCAACTTCACCTGCACCTTCCTCAGCAAGGCAATTGTCATCCTGGTGGTGTGTTTGGGGTCATTATCATGTTGGAAAACTGCCGTTCAGCCCAGTTTCTGAAGGGAAGTCATCATGTTCTGCTTCAGAAATGTACAGTGCATAATGGAATCCATGTTTCCCTCAATGAACCGCAGCTCCCCAGTACCAGCAGCACTCATGCAGCCCCAGACCATGATGCTACCACCACCATGCTTGACTGTAGGAAAGACACCAGGGCATCACCACACATGCTGGACACCATCTGAGCCAAACAAGTTTATCTTAGTCTCATCAGACCATAGGACATGATTCCAGTAATTCATGCTCTTGGACAGGTCGTCTTTAGCAAACTGTTTGCGGCCTTTCTTGTAAGCCAGCTTCAGAAAAGCCTTCCTTCTCGGATGACGCCAATGCAAACTGACTTGTTGCAGTGTGCAGCATATGGTCTGATCACTGACAAGCGGACCTTCTACTTCTGCAACCTCTAAAGCAATGCTGGCAGCGCTCATTCATCTATTTTTGAAGCCAGGTTCTGCACCTGACGCACAGAACAAGTTGATCAACCCTTGTAAGGCCTATTCCGAATGGAACCCATCTTGGAAAACCTCTGTATGACTCTGGCCACAGTACTGTAACTCAGTTTCAGGTTGTTACTGAACCTCTTATAGCCTAGGCCATCTTTGTGAAGAGCAACAATTCTAATTCTCAAATCTTCAGAGAGTTCTTTGCCATGAGGTGCCTTGTTAAACATCCACTGGTCAGTATGAGAGAATTGTACTCAAAGCACCAAATATTAACTGCTCTAATACAAGATACACAACTTTGTATGGTAATGTCAAGCAGACAAAAATATTAACATGATTAATAGGACATGTGGCTTTGCATGGTTAAATGGAATAGTGCTGTTATCACTTAGGGTGTACTCCCTTTTGTTGCTTGCTATTTTGACAATTCTGGCAAAAATGGCCTGATACTTTAAAGAATCCATGTCCTTAATACAGTCATGGGACAGTAAAACACCCCGTAACAGGACCTGTCTTTCAACGAACAACTTTTTAGCAGTTAATCAATCAGTGGGGTGAACTGAAGAAAAAAAGCACCAACATGGAGCTGGGAATCTGAAGGATCTGGAGTTATTCTGTATGAAATAATGGTTTCTGATCTCTTGTCAGGTGTTTTCCAAACTCATCAGGCATTACAGACATATAGAGAATTTTTTGAATGAAAGATCAAAAGGATAAATGATGCATATTTATTTCCACAGCTGCCTTTGGTCATATTTACCAAGAGTGCCAATATTAGCGGAGAGGACTATATGTGTAACAGCCCAAGCTAATTCTCTTTTCTAATAGAGTTCCTAAAGGGGTAATTGTGTTAAGGGTTAAGACAATTTTTTCCACCATATAAATTGTGACTAAAAGCAGCAATGTTGAACAAGGGTTGCATAATTATAACATAGCTGTGCATTTTGAAAAAATTCCTAGAACTCAAAAATTATATACTGGCATTATCACTTTTAATTTTGCAATTTTTATAAAGTCCTGGAAGCTTGAATAATTTAAATTGCAACTGTACATACATAAGTAAAAAAAAAATAAATAAATAATAATAATAATAATAATAATTATTATTATATATATATATACTAATATATATACTTATATATATATATACACAATAATATATATGAATATTTACAACCTTTTTCATAAATTGCCAGCTGTAACAAGAATTTGGTCAAAACTTTTTTATTTTACGACGAAAAGCCGGACGAAATAATGCGTTTCGAAGTCGCTGCACTGCGTTTCAATGTGAGGCGCGTGCACGCAAGGGGGTAAGATTTTCACGGGGGGTCGGATTTCGGTACAACGCCGGGTTCCCTATCTGTCGTACACTCCGAGTTGTGTCGAGTAGTGTATGACACTAGGGGTCGCTCTTGGGAGCCCAAACACCTCTGACAGTATAGAAACAGGCCAATGAAAATTGGGTGTGCAGATTTGCATAGCTGGCCACGCCCCGTTCATCCGGGTATAAATAGGGCAGCGTGTGCATCTGCTCACTCGTTCTGTTTTTCGGAGCCGAATGCAGCGTCTCTGCGTGAGAAGCGGCAACATTCACCGTCTCAGTATGGGTTGGATTTGTTATTCGGCGCTCCTGCTGGGGAAAAGGAGGATGCTGCTGCATCGGAGGGAGAGCGCGAGCCGTCAGAGGTTGACGTCACGGCTGAATTCATACAATAAATAGACTTACTAACCCCCCACCTCAGGATGCCCTAGCCTCAACTGACTTTTGCTGCTCCTTTTTGGATTATTTGCTCGAAAAGACTAATGCTGTCCACCAGTGTTTCCCTACTGATACAGAGCTCAGCCATCCATCAAATCTTTCCAGTCAGTCTTTGTCTTGTTTTTCCCTGACGACCCCAGAATCTGTCTCTAAGCTAATCTTGAAATCCAACTCTACATCGTGTCACCTTGATCCTGCTCCTACTCCTCTCCTGAAACTTTGTCACTCTGCCATCTCTGCACCTATCTCTCATTTCATCAACGCATCTCTTACCTCCGCTTCATTTCCTCTGCCACTAAAAACTGCTGCAGTTACACCAGTTCTCAAGAAACCCAACCTCGACCCCTCATGTCTGTCTAATTATCGTCCCATTTCTAATTTACCTTTCATATCTAAATTACTGGAAAGTACTGTTGCTGCCCAACTCCAGTCTTTTCTAGTTGATAATAATCTCTTTGACCCTTTTCAATCTGGTTTTCGCCCCCTCTATAGTACTGAAACTGCACTTGTAAAGGTAGTGAATGATCTACTGCTTTCTAGTGATTCTGGCTCCTTGTCTATATTACTGCTACTTGATCTCAGCTCTGCCTTCGACACTGTCTCCCATGATTTACTTATTTCTCGCCTTTCTGATCTGGGTATTTCTGGTACTGCTCTCTCTTGGTTTTCTTCGTATCTCTCAGGTAGACAATTCTACATCTCTGTTAAGGATTTTCGATCGCCCACTGTCCCCCTGAAGCGAGGTGTTCCCCAGGGATCTGTTCTAGGCCCACTATTATTCACAATTTACATAATCCCACTTGGTCTGATTTTACAACGTCATGGTCTAAATTATCACTTTTATGCAGACGACATTCAACTTTATTCTATCTGTACACCTACTCTATCCGCCCAAATTGACAAAATCTCTGCTTGTGTGAAGGACATTAAAGATTGGCTTAACTTAAATTTTCTGAAACTCAATATGGACAAAACTGAGATAATTTTCATTGGAACCCCAGCACTTACCAGCAACATCTCTACCAGTTTCACCTGTGAGATTGCTGGCTCTCACATCAAAACATCTACTTCTGTCAAAAATTTAGGTGTAATCCTTGACTCCACACTTTCCTTTCAGTCTCACATTAAATCTGTCACTAAATCTGCATTCTTCCATTTACGCCGTATTGCCCAACTGCGTCCCTTCATCAGCACCAAAGACGCTGAAACTGTCATCCATGCATTTGTCTCTTCACGCATTGATTTCTGTAATGCCCTTTTCATTGGTCTGCCTGCCAGCTCCATCTCCAGATTACAATATATTCAAAACTCTGCGGCTAGAATACTCACTCATACCAAACGTTCTGCTCATATAACCCCAATCTTGTATGACCTCCATTGGCTCCCAGTTGCATACCGTATAAAATTCAAAATTCTCCTCCTTGTTTTTAAATCCTTATACTTGCAATATGCTTGTCCCCTACATCCCTACTCGATCACTACGTTCCTCCGACTCTGGCCTTCTTGCTGTCCCTCGGTACCGCCTCTCTTCAATGGGGGGCAGATCATTTAGTGTTATTGCACCCAAACTTTGGAACTCTCTACCACGCTCACTCTGTTCTGTCACTAATATCTCAGAATTTAAATCTTTACTCAAAACTCACTTGTTTTCTGAATGTTACACCTCTGATTTGATAAACTGACTGCTCTGCTTGATCAACCTGTACTCTGCATGTTTGTCTCGTAGGTCTTGTTTTGTATTTCCAGTTTGTTATATTTGACTTCTTGTATATTTGTTTACCTAATGTTTCTCTACTTGACTACTGTTTCTTTCAATGTTTTGTCCGTACTATCTCTTCTTTGTTACATTCATTGTAAAGTGTCCTTGAGCTCTGGAAAGGCGCTATATAAATAAAAAATATTATTATTATTATTATTAATTCGCCGCTCCGGCGGCCGGATCTCAGTCGATGGCGGATGCCGAAATGGCCGCCGCACTTCAGCGGGCAGCCAGAGAGATCGGGGTCGCGTGGGCTCCCCCGCCCGGCCCGGAGCCTTCTAGGCTGGATGATTGGTTCCTGGGGAAGGGGCGTGACCCCCGGCCGCGCTCCTCCCCGGTTCCGTTCTTCCCGGAAGTGCATGAGGAGTTGATGAGATCGTGGAAAGCCCCTCTGTCGGCTCGTTCACGGTATGCCAACTCCCCATCCCTCACCACCCTCGATGGCGGTCCGGCGAGGGGGTACACGGAGGTCCCCCAGGTGGAGAGAGCGATTGCGATGCACTTGTGCCCGCAAAACGCCGCCTCCTGGAGAGGCCAACCGAAACTCCCGTCCAGGACCTGTAAGTTTTCGTATACTCTCGTAGCGAAGGCTTATTCGGCCTCTGGGCAAGCCGCGTCCGCCCTGCACGCCATGGCAATCCTGCAGGTCTACCAAGCCAAGGTTTTAAAAGATCTGCACGAGGGTGTTCCCGACCCAGAGCTGGTGCAGGAACTGCGCTCGGCGACTGACTATGCTCTACGAGCTATGAAGGTCACGGCGCAGGCTCTGGGGAGGGCGATGTCCACTATGGTGGTCCAGGAGCGCCACCTGTGGCTAAACCTGGCAGAGATGCGAGATGCCGAGAAGGTTCGCTTTCTCGACGCTCCCATTTCCCAGGCTGGTCTCTTTGGCGAAACCATGGAGGAATTTGCACTACAATTTTCCACGGTGAAGAAGCAGACGGAGGCCATCAAGCACATCCTGCCTCAGCGTGTGGCGAGCTCCAGCCCAGCTCCGCCGAGGCAGCAACCCCCGCCTGCTCCGCGCCGAGGGAGGCCGCCTACGAGAGCAGCTCAGGACCCGCGACCTGCCGGTCCTGCAGCTGCACCCGCCCCGCGGTCCAGCTCTCGTAGGAAGGTGGCACCGTCAGCTCGTCTTAAGGCCACTAAGAACCCTCGCCAGGCTTCGAAGCGGTCCTGAGACAGGCCGCCCAGGGAGGAGGGATCGCCTGACCTGTCCGGATCCGCACTCGACGAGGGGACGAGCGCTGGATTCGGCTTCCAACCGGCTGTCTGCCCCCGGGCAGACGGCCACCACATGGTCAATAAAAGAGCAATTTCTTCCTTCTCTGGGCGTTACACACAGCACTTCCGACCCTCTGCTCGACGGTCGGGTGCTGTGTCCTCCATCCAGGACATGCGGTCACACACCCACTGTGTTCCCCCATGTCCTGAAACATCGAGCTTGTTCGGACGATTTCCCCTCTCGGGGGAATCCTCTGGTCAGCTCTCATGGCACAAATTTGCTGGGTGTGGCAGCCAGTGGGTCCCGGGGCTTCTTATCTCCGGCCACGCACTGCCCTCCCAGCCACACGACCCCCATCCCTGGTGCATCGGGTGTAACTCCTTTGAGACCCCTAGCGGAGAATATTTCGGGTTGGCTGAATATCCCCAATCTTTCCCGCTGGCTCCTCACGACCATCCGACTCGGCTACGCTATCCAGTTTGCACGACGTCCGCCCAAGTTCCGGGGTGTGTTAGCTACCTCATTGCGAGGCAGCAGCGCCACGGTTCTTCGTGCGGAGATCGCAGTCCTTCTGGCGAAGGATGCGATAGAAACTGTCCCCTCAGCCGAGATGAGGAAAGGGTTTTACAGCCCCTACTTCATTGTAGCCAAGAAGGGTGGTGGGCTCAGGCCAATTCTGGACCTGAGGATTTTGAATCGGACCCTACACAAGCGCCTGTTCAAAATGCTAACCCTCAAGCACCTTTTCACGTGCGTCAGGGCTCAGGATTGGTTTGTGGCGATAGACTTAAAGGACGCGTACTTTCATGTCTCGATTCTTCCAAGACACAGGCCGTTCCTGCGGTTTGCCTTCGAAGGACGGGCGTATCAGTACAGAATTCTTCCCTTCGGCCTCTCCCTGTCTCCCCTCATCTTTACGAAGATAGTGGAGGCTGCCCTAACCCCTCTCAGGGAAATGGGCATCCGCGTCTGCAACTACCTCGACGACTGGCTAATCCTAGCTCACTCGTTGGAGTTAGTGTGCACGCACAGGGAGGTGGTTCTCAACCACTTGGCTCAGTTGGGACTCCGGGTCAACTGGGAAAAGAGCAAACTCTCCCCAGTGCAGAGGATCTCTTTTCTCGGTGTTGAACTGGACTCAATCAGTATGTCCCCGGAACGTGCACAGTCAGTGCTGAGGTGTGCGGCGACACTCAGATGCAGGTCTGTGGTCCCCCTAAAACAGGTTCAGAGGCTTCTAGGGCACATGGCATCCGCAGCCGCGGTCACGCCGCTGGGTTTGATGCACATGAGACCACTGCAACACTGGCTGCATACTCGAGTCCCGAGATGGGCATGGCGCAGAGGCACGCTCCGTGTGGGCATCACGCCGTCGTGTCGCAAAACTCTCAGTCTTTGGACGGACCTTGCGTTCCTGTGGTCAGGAGTACCCTTGGAACAAGTGTCCAGACGCATCGTTGTCACCACAGATGCCTCCAAGACAGGCTGGGGCGCCCTTTGCAACGGGCAAGCAGCCTCCGGGGTCTGGACGGGCCCCCGACTGCTTTGGCACATCAACTGCCTAGAGTTGTTGGCAGTGCTCTTGGCCCTGAAGAGGTTCCGACCTTTGGTTCAGGGGAAGCACGTGTTGGTCCGGTCAGACAACACACCGACTGTAGCCTACATCAACCACCAGGGCGGTGTACGCTCCTTTCGCATGTCACAACTCGCCCGCCATCTCTGGTTATGGAGCCAACACAGACTCAGTTCTCTTCGGGCCACTCACATTCACGCCAAGTTTTGCTCGGAGGCGAGTGGAGGCTCCACCCCCAGGCGGTCCAGCTGATTTGGGATCGATTCGGCCAGGCACAAGTAGATCTCTTTGCCTCACCGGAATCCACCCACTGCCAGTTGTGGTACGGGCTATCCGAGGCTCCCCTCGGGATAGACGCACTGGCACACAGCTGGCCAAAGAACCGGCTCAAGTATGCGTTTCCCCCAGTGAGCCTCATCGCACAGACCCTGTGCAAAGTCAGGGAGGACAGGGAACAGATTCTCTTGGTGGCTCCTTTCTGGCCCCACAGAACCTGGTTCTCAGACCTGGTGCTCCTGGCATCAGCCCCTCCCTGGCGCATTCCCCTGAGGAAGGACCTCCTCTCTCAGGGGAAGGGCACAATTTGGCACCCGCGCCCAGATCTCTGGAACCTCCATCTATGGTCCCTGGACGCGACCAAGAGGACTTCAGAGATCTTTCATCATCAGTGGTAAACACTCTCCTACAGGCAAGAGTTCCCTCCACCAGGCGGCTGTATGACCTGAAATGGCGCATATTTGTGAACTGGTGTTCCTCTCGAGGGGAGGACCCACGGAGGTGTGGCGTCGAGTCAGTGTTATCCTTCCTCCAGGGGGGCCTGGACAGGCACCTTTCTGCCTCAACACTCAAGGTTCATGTCGCCGCTATATCAGCTAATCATGACTTGATGGGGGGCAGATCGGTGGGGAAACACGATTTGATAATCAGATTTCTGAAAGGAGTCCGGAGACTGAACCCTCCCCGGCCGCATCTGATCCCCTCTTGGGATCTCGCTGTGGTTCTCCAGGGCCTACAGCGGGATCCATTTGAGCCACTCCAATCGGTCGAGGTTAACGCCCTCTCCCTTAAGACGGCGCTCCTGACTGCGCTCACTTCTGTCAAAAGAGTGGGAGATCTCCAAGCCCTCTCCATCAACAATGCGTGCCTAGAATTCGGACCGGCAGACTCTCACGTTGTCCTGAGACCCCGGCCTGGATACGTGCCCAAGGTCCCCACCACTCCCTTCAGAGATCAGGTGGTGACCTTGCAAGCTATCTCTTCCCAGGAAGATGATCCCAACCTGACCCTGTTATGCCCAGTCCGTGCCCTGCGCATTTACTTGGAACGAACTCAACCCTTCAGACGTTCGGAACAGCTCTTTGTCTGTTATGGAGGACAGCAGAAGGGGAAGGCTGTCTCCAAACAGAATTTCCCACTGGTTAGTGGACGCAATCTGGATGGCCTACGAGGCCAGAGGTCTACCCTGCCCACTAGGAATAAGAGCGCATTCAACCAGGGGCGTCGCTGCTTCGGCAGCTCTTGCAAACGGGGCCTCATTAACAGACATCTGTCGAGCTGCAGGTTGGGCTACACCAAATACATTCGCCAGATTTTACAATTTGCGCATGGAGCCAGTTTCAGCTAGAGTCTTGAACGCAAGCACTTGACTTAAACACACTGGTCGGTGTAGAGCTTGCGCAGAGCGCTTCCCCTAATTGGTGATTACGCTTCTAAGTTTCAGTAGGTTTCCTGATGTGAACCCTGGACTCCTCCCTCCATCATTGGCACTTCCAGACGTGGCAGAGTTTTGCGGAGGAACTCGCTGCTAACTCCAGCATAAGGTATGAACACTGTTTATTCATGATTGGAGTTGTGCCCCATATGTAGTGGCTCCTCAGGCGGCCCCATGTGTGTATTTTCCACCTATAGCTTATTATGGTGCGGTGTTTCCCCTGAGATCAGGTTGGTCTCTAAGGTCCTAGGTTTGGCTGTCTCCCTTACGTGAGGCCCATCCTGGGTCCCATACCTAACAATTTTCACTTATACCCCCCCCTCTGGGCAGGTTGTGATCTCCGTAGTGCCTCTTTCCCTCGGGAAACAGTCACTTCCCCAACGTCCGCCAAGACGCTCAGCCGCTCCACTGAGACAGGCCCGGCTGCAGGACACTGCTGTAACAGGTCAGTTCTTGGACGTTGGAAGGTCACGAAGAGGTGAGTCGCACTTATGTTAACACGCTGGCTTGTTACTATCTGCGCCCGGTCACTCGTGACACGGCCAGACTTGTGGCGTGATTTGACAGGGGACCCCTAGTGTTGTACACTACTTGACACAACTCGGAGTGTACGACAGATAGGGAACGTCTCGGTTACGTATGGTAACCCTCGTTCCCTGATGGAGGGAACGGAGACGTTGTGTCTCCCATGCCACAACTCTGGACCGTCTCTGAGTGAGTTGAGACGCTCGGCTCCTCACATCAGAACGAGTGAGCAGATGCACACGCTGCCCTATTTATACCCGGATGAACGGGGCGTGGCCAGCTATGCAAATCTGCACACCCAATTTTCATTGGCCTGTTTCTATACTGTCAGAGGTGTTTGGGCTCCCAAGAGCGACCCATTCACGGCATCAACGAGGGAGAAAACGGCTTTGTCACTCAACCAAGGCAATGTCGACGACAACCAGTAACAGCAATCTTCGACCTTGATTTTGCCGATGATCTGGCACTTTTAGAAGGCAATCTAGAAAGAGCTCAATCCCAACTCAATGAAATTGCCAAACAAGCCGAGCAAGTCGGACTCGTGGTGAACGTAAAGAAAACCGAAGCATTCACCAACCAAGATAAAAGCAAGAACTTGGAGCTAGGTAATCAAAAGATTGAGTGGGTCAACAACTTCAAGTATTTGGGATCAATGGTTAAGTCGAGCGAAACCGATATCAGTGTAAGAAAAGCCCTAGCATGGGCAGCCTTCTGGAAAATGAAGGACATATTTCGCTCAAACACCCTTCCAATTCGTCTCAAAACAAACATTTTCCAAGCAGCTTGTCTATCTATACTTCTGTATGGCTGCGAAAGCTGGATATTAACAGAAAAGCTCAAGCAATGCCTCAACAGTTTTGCCACCAACTGCTACAGAGTAATGCTCAACATCAAACGATTGGACAGAGTCTCAAACGTAGAAATCTATCAGAAGATCGGAATTGACCCTCTGGACCTCCAGATACAGCGGAGGCAGTTAAGATACCTCGGTCATTGTCTGCGCAAACAAGAGCACGAGCTGATTAACAAGTACATTCTTTATCAACCGACTGAAAGACATGGATGTAGAAAGCGTGGTAGGCCAAAACTTCTCTACCCGCAGTACATAGGCAAGCTGATCAACAGTGAGGCACCGCCAACAGTCGACGAAATGAGAACTGCAGCAAGAGACAGAACGGAATGGTGCAAGCTTGTTGACGCCTGTAAACCCATAATATTTGCAGCCGACTGATGATGATGATGATGATGCCTTACTCTGTATGTCCTATATTGCCAAATAAAAATTCAATCAATCACAATGAATCAGTCATTTATGTATTTAAATTGTATTAATACGGTATTTGCATGGTGATAAAAGTTGATCTAGTGGCTTTTGTTATATTCTTCCACTTTCTTTCACACAAATTATGTTGCTCTATTAAAGAGAAGGAAAAAAATTACATCACAGTTTCCCTAATAGGATTTTTGCACCACATTCGCACCATAGTAAAAATACACTATGTCCAAAAACATGTGAATGCCTGAACACCACACCTACAGATGCCTTAGAAATGGCATAATGAAACTCTATAGTTGAGTGTGCGCGCATGTCACTTGTGACATCAACTTTATTTAGCATTTATGTAAACAGTATGTTCGGATTCATCAGTCAGAATTTTTTCATTCTAACTGAAAAAGTGTCCATTTAAATGTGGCTTTATATTCTTGTCATTATACTTGAATTACTGAAATAGCCAAAAATATTAAAAGTGTCCACATACTTTTAGAAATGAGCTTCTCAAAATCACCTAAACAATGTTTTGCTAAAACCCTTTTGACTGTCTAAAACAAGTCAATATCCAAGAGTTTTATGCTTTGATTTAACTGATATGTAAAAAGTAAAATAAACAAAAAAACATCCAAAATTAAAGTAATAAGGTAATGAAGGTGCCTAAAGTACAGACAGTACAGTCTAGAATTAACATGAAAGCTTTTGGAAGATTTTCCAAAGTGAATGTCTATTTGTTCTTTGGTCTAGTGTCTAGTATTTGTTCACAAGTACCTGTAAGAACAAAATGTTTGCATGACAAAAATAAGTTTCTTTATTAATATGCTCCCATAGTATCAAACACCCAGTGATGTTTACACTGTTGTTAACTCCCTGGGGTCGATGGTCATGCCAGCGTGATCAGCTCACGTTTTTTTAAGATCAGTGCGAAAGACACTAAAAATACTCTGTCGATTTTGGTCACACAAGTAAGTGTTATATATCATTAGAAACCATTACGTATATACTTTTATTTGTGCACATTCACAATAAAAACTGAACTGTGTGCTTCTTTAAATTAAGGAAAATAAACAGGGTGCTTTCTCAGTCTTCACTGTCTCTGCGAACTGCTTTTAGAAATGCGTCAATAAAATGAACCTAAACTCAGTGAATACTCTACACACAGACAGGAGAGATATATCTATAGAAAGACTGATATCTCTTCTTTTAAATAAATCAAGTCTTATCAAAAACAAATATTCTGTGCTAAAGTAATCCATGTGAAATCAACATGATGCCCTCAGAGCTAATTATTTTTAATGTGATCATGCCCACGAGCTGCTTTTGTTTTTGATATGATAAATAGCCAGCATGTTAGTGTGAGGCGCAGCATGTTAGTGTCATCGTAAACAAAGCTTGACAATTCATCAAGTTTATCTCAGCTACTGTTCGTTTCTGGAAGAAGACGCGCTGAGAGGAACAGCAGAATTTACCTTCAGTAAAAAGAAGACGCGCTGAAAGGAATAACACAGAATTCACCTCAGATGAAGAACAACACGACGCGCAGCTGATCCAGAGAAAGAGATCAGTCTGAGTAAGTAACGTTTCTTTTTTGCATTAGTTAACGTGTTATTTTGACATAAGCTTGAACATGATAGGTAGTTCATTGTATCTAAATTTCTTATGATGCGACAAAGTTTTCACGTTCTATATAATATAAAACAAAATACGAATATAAAAGTATTCGTATATAAAAGTAATATGAGTGTACACTGTACACAAAGTTGGCGTGAATCTGTGACTACAAGATCGTTATATAGATTCTTCTGATATTAACATGCTCAGAGATGTTTTTTTGTTTTTGTTTTTTAGTGATCTGATACCTGCACCACAGATGAATCTTACTGACTCTTACTGCTGATTTTACTTTTCTTCTGAGAGCGCTGTACCTGTCACACCCCTGTGGACTGTTTCTGTGGTTTTTCCCAATGTATGCCCTTATTTGGTCTTTCCTGTTCCGTCTTCAATTATGATGTCTTTGTCTAATCGATTACACCTGTCCTCCTCTGATTAGCTTGTGTATTTAAGTTTGGTTCTGTTCCCCATTGGTTTGTTGGTTCTTTATGTCTTTTCGTTGTGTTTTGTGTGTGGATTCCCTCCTGTTCCTATTGTGAATTATCTAATAAAAGTGTATGTTCCTGATCTCCTCGTCCCTACTCCTCAATCCTGCACATGATGCCGTGACAGTACCAATATCAGATGTTATTCTTCACTGATTTTCTGTGGTAAAATAAGCTCTGTGACTTTTTTTTTTTATTTTTTTTTTATCTTGAATCCATGGAAAGAAGCAGCAAACACTTAAATATCAGGTATGGTTTACTACCCTGCTGAAAACAACAGCTAAAACCATCTTAGGTTGGTTAGCTGGTTTTAGCTGGTTTAAAATGGAAGTAGCTGGTTTTAGCTGGATTTAGCTGGTCTCCCAGCCTGACCAGGCTGATTTTAGCTGGTCTCCCAGGCTGGCCAGGCTGGTTTTAGCTTGTTAAGCTTGAAGTAGCTGGAATTAGCTGGTTTTAGCCGCTCTCCCAGCCTGACCAAGCTGGTGTCCATTTGACCTAATTACAAATTAATCAGTTTGTTTCACTTACTGACAAGGTTCAATTCAAGGTAAGTTTAGTATCATAATCAGGTAGGCTAGATGACACATCTTAAGTTATTCTAGTTGTTAATGATAATATATCTGAGAAGAGTCTAAAATAAATTGTGGTATAAAGTATAGCATAAAATCAAGCTAGCACTCAAAAAATCAGCATAGAACTCAAATCAGAATAAATTATTGTCTGAAAAAATACATTCACCCTAGTTGTATGACCAAATATAGTCAGCTGTTTTATTTTTATTTTTTGTTATTAGATGGACTTTTACACAAAATATAAATGAAACAAACAAAGTCTTTATATAATAAATAACAATCACCTGCAATTAAAAACACTAAGAGAAAAAAAAATCCAATATCTTTAACAAGAAATGCTTAAAGCATAATCTGATTACATGGATCACGTGGTGGTTTGACGCAAAAGTTAAACCGCAGATTAACGAATTCTCCGTCCGCGGGGCGTGAGGGAGACTTGTGCCGGGTTTAAGGAGCGCGGTCGCGGGAGGATTTCACATATTCCCCGGCCTCATAGCGGCTACAGGCGAAAATCTCTGGGTTCGTACGGTAATAATTACACGCTTCATTGACAACAGTTGTGATTCTCGGGAACGTCGTGTTGTTCAGCACACTTTCTCGTGATTATTTTATGATATAAATCAAATTTGCACAAGCAGTCATCTGTAAACAGGGGCGCCGAAATGAAACGCGTGACGTTACTTAAGTCTCACAACTCGCGGTCATCCCGCTCACGGAGGATGTAAACTGTAACTTAAACTCTGAACGGTGCTGTTAAAGCGGTTAACGTAAGCAAGGAGATGTGAGAGAACATTTGATAACTTGCTAAATCGCTTATTGTTTGACTGTAATGCTTTTTGCTAACTTTGGTTTAAAGAATGAGTTAATCCAGCCCATGGCAATTTGGAGTTCATTCAAAGGTAATGGTTGCATTATAAGAATCTGAATACCTGAATTTTACATGTAGATATGTTAGATGTTTCTCAAGTCCAGAAGAGAGACGATTTTTAAGTGAGAATGATTCAGCTATCTTAAAAGCTAAAACTAATGTGAATTACAAATTGTCTGTTTCCTGACTGATTTGTAGATATTTAAGAGGAACAAAGAAGTTGAAAGGAAAAGTGCCATCTAAAACAACAGGGTAAATGGTACAGAAGAAACCGGTTGAAGTGAACTCAAGTTGCCACTCTTCTTTGCAAAGTGAAGGATTTTCAGTGGAATTTCTGAAATGTAAGACATACACACATACCAAGATCTCCTTTTTCCTTTTATTATATTCTTTTATAACCTTTATCCAAAATTGATAGGAAAAACTTTTTTTTATTGTTAGATAAGATTTCTATTTTTTGTTTTCTATTTGTTGAGAGGTAATCTAATTTTTCTATTCATTCATGCAGGCACTATATGTAATCATTTGGCCTGCCCATGACTAAAATTTTCTGGTCAACCAGTAGTCATCTATTTTTAAGAGATTAGTCGACTAATTGCATATTAATACACTATAATTTATAATAATGAACCTTTAGTTGCCTATAGCCCATCAGCACTCAAGCACACGCAAAGCTTGCCACAGAACACTGGCAGAAGTAATGATTATGAATGTGTCAGGTAAAGAAAACAGCGAAGAAGACTGCATTAACATTATAATAATTCATTAATATGTTTTCTGTATTTTCGGCTGCAGTGATAAAGTCGATAACAAATCATCTCTACAGTGGATGTGCACGTTTGATTGAATGGATTACACAATCTGAAAATATTTGTTTTCCATTTTAACTGGCTTATTTAAAAGTAGGCATTTCGTTTTCTATAGATACAATTTTCATGTCTGTGAAGCAAGCATGCAGTTTCTGTTTTTTTTTTTTTTTGACACCCTCAAGTTCATAGAGACCTAGGGCCAGAATTACATCATGGACTTCACCACTTCCTGTGGATTTTTTTTCTATGATTAAGCATCTAATGACATTTTGATAGACTAATGGTTAATTGATGATCAGAACTCAGGAGGCAGCCCCATAACCATAGTCAATTTAGCTAAAAACAGCTAAAAATTGTTCATGCTAAGATATTCCTATTCATATTCATCCATGTATACTCATTTATCAATAAAATAGCTACATTAATTAAACACCTACAGAAATATCCAAATGGAAGTGTATATATATATATATATATATATATATATATATATATATATATATATATATATATGTATGTATGTGTGTGTGTGTGTGTGTGTGTGTATATATATATATATATATGAAGAGTTTCGTTGCAAAACGAGATATATCCATTTTGAGAAATGTTGGTTATTTGACATTATTATTTAAGACATCAACAGTCAAGTTCATTCACAATTTTTGTACATTAAACTATTACTTGAGCTCAGTGAAGGCCAGGGACACAATATTTTTCAAATCCAGGATATTTTTTATTTAATTTTATGTCCATAAATAGTTCATAAATAAGTCAAAAACCATGCCAAAATGCAACATATTTATCTTAACATTGTCAAACATCTTAAATTGGTTAAAAAAACAATACATCATAAATATATGGAATAGTATATACAAAGATTGATTAATAATAATAAGATTCTGAGTTAGTTTTGGCCAGAACATACACAACATAACATAACATAACTTTTTTTTTTTTTGCAAAACGCTATAAACGTAGCCTACGTGACTGACAGCTCGCCTACAGTATAAACAATTAAATGGTAAACGTTTTTAGTTAGCCTATTGAATCCTCTTTTTAAAAATATATGTTTTTTGTTTTGATATTATCGTTAAATCAATGAGCAAACTCGGAGCACTTCACCGGCATTGACTCTCTTCCCAGGGGATGCTGCGCTCGCGTGATCCTGACGTCTGTCCTAACCACCGCAGCATTTTGATTTTAGCTTATTTCGCTGTCCAGCTCAGTCCTCTTTGCTCATCCGATATTTCCTATTTCTTGTTTGTATTTTCGCGCTCTTGTCGTCGTTGATTGGACCCGCAAACCGAAGCGTACAGTATCTGCGTGCTGCTGCCAATAGGTATCTAAAACGTCACCCGTAGTGTAGTGTTCATGTGAAATGTAGGACGGAGGGGACAAACGACCCAGAGCGTCTCTGACATGATTTGCATGATTGGCTCATGCTTCACCGGCCAAACTGGCTGGTAAGTTTTTATCAATACCCGCCAAAATGATTTTTAACCCGCATTTGGCGGGTTGGCGGGTGTTAATTTCGAACCCTGGTTATATCGCACTTTGTAAAGAAACTGGTCTGGCGGATATCGCGTTTTGTGAAAAAATACATTTTATAGTAGGCCTAAAATGTACATTCTTAAATTTTATTAATGGCAGCAATTCACACATAGATTAAGGTACATCTGAACAGTGATTTCCAATAATAAAATCCAAATGTCAAAAAATGGCGTTTATCGCGTTTTGCAACCAAACTCTTCATATATATATATATATGTATGTATGTATGTATATATATATATATATATATGTGTATATATATATATATATATATATATATATATATATATATGTATGTGTATATGTCTTGTTGCTCTCGGCGAAGGCGGTCGCATCTTTTCCCTCTCCCTCCCCTATCTCTTCTCGCTGGCTTCTCTTGTCTCGAAATTGTTAGTTCTATCTCTGAGACTGTCTTTGCCCTGCTCTCCAAACAAAAAAGAAATTATGGATTTGATCAGCTGGTCTCTGAACGCAATTGACACCATCTTCTCGACGAGAAGCCTGGGTTCGGGGGAACCCAACTGTCCTGCAGGAACGTTTGCAGTTGGATACATGATGGACGGGTGGGAGAAGTGGCGCGTCGTGTGCCTGGCCACTTTGTCCCTGGAGGATATTGAAGATATTTATTTATTCGGAACTTTGATAACAGGGTTTCTGCTGATGGGATTAGGTGGGGCCCTGTGGTATCGACGATTGGTAAAAGCGGTCAGTGCGGCTCAAAACCCCACGAAGCTGGCCGGCTGAATTGAAACGGTGGTGGGCAGAGCTGTTAGTACTCCGACTATGGTTATGGACCGCAAATTGGAAAACATTGTGGAAAAACTAGCGGCTATGCAACGGGTTTTGGACAGACCTGGAGACCAGTGACGGACATTAGATACCTGCGAAATTGGCAGATATTGACCTAAAATTGAACAAAAAGATCTTTTCTCTTTCGGCTCCCCCCCCTTCTTCCAGACGGCCTCGGCCAAGGCCGTTGCTGGAGACAAACAACTTCCCCCAGAGAACAAGATAACGAGACGCTCTGAATTCCTCCTCCCCGTTCCAAGGATACCTGTTGCGGACTGGGTTCTTCAGAATCCACAGGCTTACACATACACACACATGCACACATACATACGTACATAGCTACAGATGGACAATCACTGCCTCCCCCCAGCTCTCTAGCTGCAGGACCGGATGGCTGTTGCCTACATTGGACTTCTTCCACATCCCCTGTCCCCCTCCCCTGTTGCGATGTTATGTCTATGTTATGTGTTTATGTGCTTGTTGCTGGGGCTTTTTTTTCCCCGATCTCACACTGCCCTACTTGAAGGACAGTCTGGGAGGGTTTTTTTTGCGCCTTCTTTTTCCTAATGTATCTTATTTTCTTATTTTCTATGCTACCTCTCGACTGACCTGTCTTCCCCTGAAATGAGATGTTTGTGTATGGTCGGAGGGGTCCAATTTCACCTTTTATTTTAGCAATAAAAGGAACAACTATCAGGGACATGTTTCTAAATTATTGCAGGCTATGTCTGGAAAATGTGCAACAAAGACATGACACTAGTTTGTTTTTTTTAAGTAGTTTTACTTATTGAAAATTAATAATATAAATTGTTTCTTTTTTAAGTCTGTTTCAGTGACTGGTGGAAACAAAAGGAGCCTGAAAGAAGAGAGAGAGAGAAGAGGGAGAAACAAGTGGGGCATTACATATACCAAAAAAATACAAGATATAATAAAAAGAAAAGAAAAATGAAAATGCATAATATGTTTAGAATTCTGTTATTGTTCATCTTCACCATTAATTCTTAATATAGTTTTAAAATTGTAATCATTCCAATTATTTTATAAATATTTGTTATTAAAGGGGCTGTAAGATCAAATAAAAATTGTTTTAATGGTTACTTGTGGTCCTGCAGATTATTAAAAGTAAACATATTACTTATTTGTCGCATTATTTGTCAGGAAAATTGGGGCAGACACTAATCAATCAATCATCAAACAAACATTTCTACCAGCTAAGACCAGCCTGACCAGCTAAGACCAGCCTGGCTGACCAGCTAAAACCAGCTAAAACCAGACTGACCAGCTAAAACCAGCTAAGACCAGCCTGGCTGACCTGCTAAAACCAGCTTGACCAGCTAAAAAAAGTGGTCAAAACCCCTCTAAAACCAGCTTGATAAACCAGCTATGACCAGCCTGGGAGACCAGCTTAAACCAGCTTGACCAGCTTAAGCTGGTTTAAGATGTTTTTTTCAGCAGGGACGGTAGACAGCAGCCAGAAAACCACCCCTAGATGTCAAATGAGGTTTGGCCAGGTAGCTGCATTCAGAGGGAGTGAGGAGATTTAGGTGGAAAAGTCGTTAGGTATTTGCCATGTTTCAGTAAGCAGCAGAAAGTCCAGGTCTTTCTCAGTTAGCAACGTGGAAAGAACAGTAGCCTTATTCATGAGTGATCGACAGTTAAACAGTCATTTATTGCGTATGTGTAGATCAGAAAGAGATGGAGCACAGGATACAGTAATTATTAAGGAAGGATTGATTCCGCGGTGGTTGGCCGGTAGCACAGAATAGCGTATATCTGAGCGGTTAGTCCAGGTAGAAGGAATAGACAAGGATGGCAGTGCGATGAGAGTGTGTCAACCGGTGTGATGAATGTAACGCGGCCATCTAGTAATCCAAAGCTCCTTGCAGAGCCTATATGTAGATGCGTTGAGACGAGAGCGCGATTTCAGGCTACCCAGTTGAGTAGCTGAGTGCCATATCAACAACACAGCCAAATAATAAGCCCAGACTCGAAACACACTCTCAACGGCAAGAAATAAGGAATTCCACCTTGTTGTTTTGGGGTGGATCAGCTGAATTTTGCACACATCTTCTATAATCTCTGCTGCAGCCACAGATCTGCCACACTTATTCCATAGTGCTTGGCACTTTGCAAATGCTGACCTGGACAGCTTCTTGTAGGCTTCATTTGAACAGGCTTTGGATGCATACACTTTGAAACCAAGATTATTAAGTGGCAGGCAATGATGATGCTTTGGAAGTTGGTATTGTAAGCCATCTAAAACAGCTATGACCTCTACGAAGTCCACCTCAACACCATCCTCATCATCTCCATTACATAACTTAAATCAACTTCTCAGTTTCATCTGAAGCAGAGTTGTCGTTCTCATCTTGCTCTCCATATATACAAAATGGCGTTTAAAAATTTGACTGGTTGTCTATAGTAGTTCAAACAACCTTGTTCTGTATGACAAATTCAGAATGAAATGTCATTTAGAGTGGAAGCCAAAACATCAAAAGTTTGTAGGTCTTTGGGCTGCCTGGATGCTAGTGCTACTGAGCACCTCTCCAGGCTCTTAGGATCAACCCAGTGGGCAGAGACACCGATGAAACCTCTTCTTCTTGAACTCCAAAATCATCATCTCAAGTGCTGCCTCATCCATCTTATGTCGCAAAGTGGCCCTTAACATGAGAGAGGTGTTGGGGGCCATTCATATATTTCTTTTGCACACTCAAGTTCATTATTTCAAATGTAGACGCGAGGCAGCCGCGCTCATAACGGAAGCGACTCGGTCACAATGCGCAGGCGGTGCAACGTGCTCGGTTTTTTCAGGTGCGTCCACACCGCATCGAGATTAAAATCTCAACTTTTCAGAATGCCGCAAGTGCACCACGGGTCATGTAACAAGATTCAACCAATTAGCTCCATCCTTTCCAGTAACAACATTGAAAGCTCAGCCAAGATGGAGAAACAGCTGATCATATCTGTACATTTTTAAATAAATTTAGTAGCAGAGCTACAGCAAGTGATTTTTAGTGCTGAAAATTCGTTTGTCCTTTGATGAAACTTCTGTGTCTTCATTGAGAGTGCGGGTCATGGTTGCTTAGCAATGGCAGACGCCACGGGAGCGCAAGCTACAGAGCGCTTTGGAAAGAAGGAAAAATAGGCGCGCCTAAGGTTTTCCACGTTTTTAGGCGCGATACGTGAACGACCCCTTAGGCTGACAATCATGCAAGAAAGCTTTAAATAATGGTTGTTTCACCACACTAAAGGGTTGGAGACTCTGGGTCACAAAATTCAACACTGCATGATCAACATTCTTTAGTGTGAATAGCTTAGTTTGTCCCAACGTCAACTGTCTGATGGTTGAAGGAGCCTCCTCGCTGTCCATGTTTCTTTTCCTTGTTGCTGTTAGTGCAGAATATCTCTGCAAGTGGCTACCATGCTTTCTCTGCAAAAAGGAATCATTCAGAAAATGAACTACATATCTAGAGATCAGTCTCCTTCCCTTTGACAAATAAAATAAACATTTTATGTGCTTATAGTGTGTTATAGATGAAAGCTACAGAATACAATAATTTCATTTGGGGCTTATGCTGCCTTCATGCCATGTCGTAATTACCGAAATTCTGAGATGACAACACACAACATTTTACTCGTTGATAGTGTTGCCATAAAAAGAGATACTTTAGATTGGAGTACTGTACGATTATTTAATTAACAATCACCACCAGAATGAACATGGCTTACCTCTATATATTTCCATAGATTGAAAGGAGAATTCTTACAAGAAGAAATTTCACAGGACCGAGGCAGACAGACAAGGCAATTGAAAACAGAGTAGAGTTGTGTTAGGGGTCACCCAGCTCGCAGCTCTACAAACATCTGTGTTTGCAGCGAGGTGCCATAAGCCAGCACCCAGGAGAATGCAACACTTCTTGCTGAGTGAGCTCGCAAGCCAGGGTGATGATGTCCAATATCCTGTGGGGCATCCTCTGCTTGGAGATGGCATTCTCCTTCTGCCGGCCTCTGTAACAGACAAAGAGCTGGTCTGAGATCCTGAAGCTTTGTGTCTGGTCTACGTACCATCTTGGAGTTTGGACGGGACAAAGCAAAGCTAAGGTTGGGTCTGCCTTCTGCGGGGGCAGCGCTTGCAGGCTCACTACCTCCCTGAAGGGAGTGGTGAGAACGTCTCAGGTTACGTATGTAACCCTGGTTCCCTGAGAAGGGAACGAGACACTGCGTCCTCTAGGGGGCGCTAGGGGGAACGCCGTCAGCGTGACCCGTATCTGAAGTCTACATACAAAAACAACAACAGAGTTGGCCGGCGAAAGCCTATGACGTCACTCCCGGCGCGACTTGTCGCTGCCGGTGCGTCACTACCGGTGTGACCACAGTATAAAAGGACACCAGTAGAGCAGGACGGTCGCTTCTTCGTCTGAAGCTCACATCCTGAAGCATGGCCCCGAGCCTAGAGGACGCAGTGTCTCATTCCCTTCTCAGGGAACCAGGGTTACATACGTAACCTGAGACGTTCCCTTTCGAGGAACTCGAACTGCGTCCTCTAGGGGGCGCTAGGGGGAACGGTTATATCCACGCTGCCATGCTGAGGGGAGTGCCTGACTTCGGAGAGACAGGCACTAAGTACCAACTCCCTAGGCCTTAAGGGAGTCGCCCCTGGGATAAAGTGATGGCTGTCATTGACATATCTCCTACGGCCAGAGCTTAGGCTGCATACCCAAACTTACCTGTAGGGGCGGAGACCGGCCCAGGGTAGAGCCCAAGCTTGGAAACCAAAGTATTCCTTTAAGGGGATGCGGCCAGAAGCCTAGGATACCCAGGTTGGCCTGTCACACAGGAGCTACTGCAGCCCTGCACGACTCCCTCAGAAGTCGTAACTCCCTGCTCAACTCAGTTGAGCGAGAATAAAATGCGCACCGGAACTAGGGCACGTAATACCGTTCTTTTAGCCTGGCAGAAGCTCTGGAGAGGGACCCGAGACAACCGGGTTTTAGACCATCTCGAGAAAGGGTACGGGCAATAGCGCGTGAATCCCTACCATAAAGGATTTTAGAATGGACGCAGAACACCGGTGCCTTCCATACCACAGCGTGGATTTTAGAAAAGTGCCCAAAAGTTAACGTGTGCACTTACCATATACATGGATTTGAGAAAGCGCCCAAAAACGTGTGGGCCTTACCATAAAAATGGATTTTAGACGTACCGTTGAGAAACTGCCGGCTTAACAAGGCTCTAAGGCTGAGCGCGCCCTCGCCTCCCTGAACTTCTCGACCACTGTCTCAACGGAGGTACCAAAAAGCTCGGAAGGCGAGACTGGCGCATCGAGAAGAAAGCCCCTCTCTTTCTTCCCGAGGTCAGCCAAGTTCACCCGCAGATGTCTCTCCGTAACCACCATGGCCCCCATAGACCTGCCCATGGCAGTGGCGGCCTGCTTGGTGGCACGGAGAGCGAGATCCGTGGTGCGGCGCAGCTCAGCAACCTCGTCAGGGGAAAGACCCTGACCCCTATCCAGATCTTTCAGCAAGTCAGCCTGGTAGGCTTGAAGCACCACCATTGTGTGCAACGCACCCACAGCCTGACCTGCTGCTGCATACGCCCTGCCATTCAAACGAGATGTTACTTGAAGGGGAATGGATGGCAGGGAGGGAGTCTTCAGAGAAGACGCTTTACCTACAGAGAGATAGCTGGCCAGCGTCTCTTCTACAGGCGGCATCTTCTGATAGCCGTGCTCATGCATCCCCTCAATATTCGCATAATTAGAATGTGGGAAATTATGGATGCGCGAGGAAAACAACCTTTTCCATACCTTCTCGATCTCCGTATGCAGATCGGGAAGACGATCAAGACGACCCTGCGGCGCCACCTCTCTGGCTCGCTTCCACGGCAAGTCAAGCCTTACCGTGGCGCGATCCATGACCTCCAGCAGCTCCTCGTATGCAGGGCAGGAGATTAGAGAGGGTTCAGCCTCAGCTTCCTCACCTTCCAACATCTCCTGCTCTTCTTGGGAAGGACCCAACAGAGCACTAGCTGCCGGATCGGACGATGTAAGAGAAACAACATCATCGTCGGCCAGCAGCTCGTCCTCGCCCGCAACTGACGCACGTGAAAGGGAAAGTCCCTTTTTTAGCTCGTCAGCGAGGTCCACCTGAGATCCCCACGAGCTCATTTTCCTCTGTGCCTCGGCAGCGGAAGGTCCTGAACCGCGGGGAACAGGCGGCTGTCCCTCTTCCCTCGAGAAGAGAGACAGACGAGAACGGAGCTTTCTCATAAGAAAAACCTCACAGTGCATGCAGACTGCCCCCTCGAGGACGTCGCGTGCATGCTCTTCGCCCAAACAAAAGACACAAAGATCGTGCGTGTCATCGGGTGTCAGATAACGAGGACACGGATCCGCGCACTTTCTAAACGCCTTACTAGTGCTAGCCATCGTTTTCCAAAGAAAAAGGGTCTCTTACCATTTTGCTGCACACTCTAGACAAAGAGTCAGTGAAGACGAAGAAGAGACCGTCCTGCTCTACCGGTATCCTTTTATACTGTGGTTGTACCAGTAGTGACGCACCGGCAGCGACGAGTCGCGCCGGGAGTGACGTCATAGGCTGTCGCTGGCCAACTCTGTTGTTGTTTTTGTATGTAGACTTCAGACACGGGTCACGCTGACGGCGTTCCCCCTAGCGCCCCCTAGAGGACGCAGTTCGAGTTCCTCGAAAGGGAACCTTGGGCACCAGGGTGGGGCCCTGCGCACCAGTGTGAGCCACCCCAGATTCCAAACATTCAACCAGAAGAGCTCAGGAAAAGATGGAGGTTTCCATTCAAGCCCATCATTCTCAGCGGCCCAGGCAAGCATACCCACCATCTCTGGATATATATCTGGCACTGCTGACTGCCCGGTGGACAGCACTAGCACTGGACGGCAGTATGCCCAGATCATCCTCTCCAGAGAGGTCTGGTTCACTCACCGATGCAGCGATCGACAGTTTTTGCTTTTTGCTTGAGTTTTTGTTTGAAACAAGCACAATAATCTGCCAATAGGGTAAGCAAATCAATTTTATGAATAAGTTTTCTGCTTGAAATAAGATTATTTTGCTTACCCCATTGGCAGATTATTTTGTTTGTTCTAAGCAAAAACTCACTTAAATTTCACACCTTTTTTTCTGAAAACAAGACAGTAATTTTTGCTTGTCTAGAAAATCCTTCTTAATTTAAGAACTTTTAAAAATTCTGGCTGGAAACGAGACAAAAATTGAAGTAAGAAAAGCATTTTTTGCAGTGTTGAGCAGCTCCACTGGCTGCGGAGTGCCGGTGGAATGGGGAAGCCCTCGAAGTTGGTTCCTTGGAGGGGAATTCCTCACTGTCACTGTTAGACCAGTCATCTCCCTGCCAGAGGTGCTACCATCCCAACATTTGCCATTTGCTATATTTTGGCAAAGGAACTGGCACCGCAACTGGTCCACAACTCCATGATGGTCATCCTTCCGCAATGAGAGCATGACTCATCCCACCTCAGCATGCTTAGTGCCCAGACAGGTGAAGCAACATTCGTGACAATCACCTGGAGCCAGGTATTGGCTGCGTCCAGAAATGCACGGGTGGAAAGGTTTTTTTGAAAACAGTATCTTTATTTAAACGTTCACCTATGAATGTTCTTTTAGGCAACTGCTAACTTGCGGAGGTGTACAGGGGCGATGGCCGCAGCAACACAAAAGGGGGTAGTGCAGCCTAATGTGTGCATTCCCACTCGACACAGGAGACCACTGCAGCTGAAGCGGCGTGCTGCCAACACAAGAGCTAGGTAAGAGCGTTTGTGTAACCGTAGGATTCTTTAGTCTGCGTTGTGTTGAATTTTTGTGAAGAACAACAGAAGAGCGCCGGATTGGGTCTGCATAGAGAATGCATTTTTATATAAACAGGTTGTCACAACAGCTTCAGCTCACACATCAGTAACACTGTTCCGTTCGAGAGAAAGACGGAAAAGACGGAAAGGAGAGACAGAACAGGAAACAAGGCCTCAGTCCATAGGCCTGCACATAAACTTATACAGAGGAGCGTACGAAACGCAACCATATTGGTATTAAAACAACTTGAAAACACAAAAATATGGTTTATCAATGCGTTACCTGCATAGAGAATGTATTTTTATATAAACAGGTTGTCACGACAGCTTCAGCTCACACATCAGTAACACTATCAACAAAAATAACATTCCTAAGTATAGTTAAACATGTATGTTAAGTATATATAATCTGTAAATGGCAAAGTAAAATAACTAAAAACAACTTCAACATTGTGTATTTCTGTGCGTGTATTATTTTTAACCAATGCTTTAACCAAGTCTGTAGCATGGAACACTGCATACCTGTTCCATTCGAGAGAAAGATGGAAAAGACCGCTAAAAGAGCAATATGGCAGGTATGGCTGCCTGGGCTGAACCACTTTGATGTAAATGGAGGGGAGGAGGGGGGGGGCCATCACCTCCTTACAGAACCTTTTTAATGTATTTTAACAAACACTGGTTTAAACAATTTTAGAACAGCATTAAATGCTTGTGAACAGAAAAATCTAGTGAAACAAAACCATTTTAACCTTGTTACATTTGTAGTAGTGATCGACTGATATTGATTTTTTTTTTTTACTACCGATACCGATTATTTGCATAAGTATGTGCCCGATAACCGATATGCAGAACTGATATTTATTTACTGTTATAAAGTACATCAGTGACTGAGCAAATTAAGTCCATACTTCACTTTGGTTTTTCCTCCTTTAAGTCATCCTTAAAAGTGTTGAAAATTAGCATATAACAAACAAATGTAACAAAAAAAACATCATTGTATTTCTCAACTGGCATGTTATATCAGAATTACTAATATTGTTTCCATCGTTCTATTCTGAAATGCCTGCTGACAGCACGGTTTATCTATGCATATACATAGAAGTATACCCAAACTGCTGGCAAAGATAATACATAATTTCCATAGGGTTGTACATATTTAGAAGTGTATTAGAAAAATAATCGTTATATAGTACATTAATATAATTGAGGATGTTTTAAACAAGAGAATCTTGTTAAAGGTTACATGCGGTGGCCGTCAGAGCATCAACCTGGTGAGTGAACTTAGAGCCCTGCATTTCACCCCGAGCCCTATGGGCCCCGACTTTTTTACATCCCTAGGGCTGGGCTTCGGGCTTCGGGCCAATATTCACGTCATAGCTCAGAAAGATACTCACGTTCAAGTGTTCAAGTTCTATAGGTATATTTGTCATGTCTGTGCGGTTTGTATTCGCTGAGTTTGTTTATTTTTGTGAAGCGCTCCTGTTGAGACAAAAGAAAGCGTATAATGATTGTTTTATAAAAGCACCGTTTGCAATTTTTTGTTGATATTGTGAGTACACACAAATAAAAGTACACCCTTTACAGTTTCGAATGATGCATTACTCTACCTTTATGAGCAAAAATGATGGTATAATAGTCAAATTGTTTCCACTGAAAGAAATGTGATTAGTGATTGCGCTGGCGCCTCCGTGTCCTGTAAGCAGCTTTAGCTTCCACTTTCCGCACAAACCATTGGGTATGTGCCTAATAGCGCACATTTATCCAAGTTTAACATTGAAACTAACATTGCTTTATACTTTAAACTCTTTTAGGCCTATATCTATAGATTTTATTTAAGGCAAGAATTATTAAGTGAGTGATTTCGAGCTATTTCTTATGATGGTTTAAGCTTATATGTGACTTCATAAGACTGTAATGAACATACAACAGAGAGAGAATTAAATTCAGTGCTTTCATTTCCAACTTGAATTGCAGCAGAAAAATTGACATCACAGTTTTAATAAAGACTGTCAGTTTCATGAACCAACAGGAACTCAGAGTAGGCGAGCCTAAGATTGACAGAGAACAAGGGGAGAGAAACACACAGGCTCCCCAACAGGGACATATCACGTGTATGTAGGTATGCATGTAAAGTGGGGGAAAAAATTCTTTGGTCCCTTGCTGATTTTTTTACGTTTGCCCACTGACAAGAAAATTTATCAGTCAATAATTTTAATGGTAGGGTAGGTTTATTTTAACAGTGAGAGACAGAACAACAAAAAATCCACAAAAACGCATTTAAAAAAAATGATAAATTTGCATTTTAATGAGTGAAATAAGTATTTGATCCCCTATCAATCAGCAAGATTTCTAGCTCCCAGTAGTCAGGCTCTCTTAAAGGGAGTGCTCCTAATCTCAGTTTGTTACCTGTATAAAAGACATCTGTTCACAGACGCAATCAGTCAATCAGATTCCAAACTCTCCACCATGGCCAAGACCAAAGAGCTGTCCAAGGATATCAGGGACAAGATTGTAGACCTACACAAGGCTGGAATAGGCTACAAGACCTTCACAAAAGGAACTTGGTGAGAAGGTGGCAGTTGGTGCGATTATTTGCAAATAGAAAAACACAAAATAACTGTCAGTCTCCCTCGGTCTGGGGCTCCATGCATGATCTCACCTCATGGAGTTTCAATGGTCATGAGAACGGTGCATGAGGAATCAGCCCAGAACCTCATGGGAGGATCTTGTCAATGATCTCAAGGCAGCTGGGACCATAGTCACCAAGAAAACAATTAGTAACACATTACACCATGAAGGACTGAAATCCTTAAGCACCCACAAGGTCCCCCTGTTCAAGAAAGCACATGTACAAGCCCATCTGAAGTTTGCTAATGAACACCTAAATTATTCAGAGGAGATCTGGGTGAAAGTGTTGTAGACAGATGAGAACAAAATCGAGCTCTTTGGCATCTCAACTTGCCGTGTTTGAGGGAGGAGGAATGCTGCTTATGACCCCAAGAACACCATCCCTGCCGGGGGGGGGTTTTCTGCTAAGAGGACAGGACAACTACACCGCATCAAAGGAATGATAGATGGGGCTATATATTGTCAAATCTTGGGTGAATCCCCATTCATTGAATTGGCTCTATCACTTTCTCTCCTCTCCACCTGTAGCTGTTGTGTGGTGAGCCTGTAGCCGTTGTCCTGTGGCTGCCATCGCATCATCCAAGTGGATGCTGCACACTGGTGGTGGTTGAGGAGAGATCCCCCCATATGATTGTAAAGCGCTTTGGGTGTATGACAATACACAATGAAAGCGCTATATAAAATGTGCTCATTCATTCATTCATGCATTGAAAATGGGTTGTGGTATTTCACAATGACCCAAAACACATGGCCAAGGCAACAAAGGAGTGGCTCAAGAAGAAGCACATGAAAGTCCTGGGCCTGTATGTATACTTCTTAACTTCTTAGAAATGCTTTTAAGAATAGTCTTAATCTTAAGTGTTACACTTAAGTGTTGTGACTTGAGAATTACAATGATGTCAACCCGTAATGGCTGCCCTCAACCTCTGAAACAGCCAATAGTGAGCCTGCTGTTGGAAACTCAGAAGCGAAGACCAGGAGACTCTTGGGTATCTTCAGCAGAATTTTTTATTGAGAATGCGCTGCGTAGCTCTGCAGTCCTCAAAAGTCTGACAATATCTCAGCACAGCAAAGTATATAGGTTTGAAGGAGGCGGAGTACATAGAGGTGGAATCAATCTAAACAAAGCATGCAAATGTGGTACAGGAAATCAGCCCAGTAAAAGATTTTTCCCAGCCTTGATCTATTTAGCATACAAGTGTCATTCAAATGCAAAGGTGCTAAACAAAAGGCACAGTTGTACCTTGAGCTTAGACTTCACACTTAACTTGGGAAACCTGCCAGATGCTCAGGAAATGTATAAAGACAAAAGGTTACTGTCTCGGGGCTTGGGCTGTCCGCTAAATCACAATACACATAACCTTTTAGAAATTTGTAATCCAACAATTCCTCCTTTGAGAGTTCTAAAAAAAACTCTCATAAAATACAAATTTAGACACTTAAAAAGTTCTGTGTTGATTGTTTGTAGTGATGAAAAGCATGCTGACACAGAAACAAACATGCTTCTAGGGTCCGTGAAGTTCTTACGGGTAATAGTCTTTTCTGGTTGGAACTGTTGTTTCCTCATGATGGTCATGAGTCATTTGTTGAATGAAACACTTGATACTGTGGACGCATAGATAGTATACCAGTAGGAAGAATAACAGCAGAATTGCTATTTCCTTGATCCACAGCCAGGGTTTACCTAACAGTTCTCCGAACCATGAAGAATTATCTTCAGTCATTTGGTGTAGTTTTTCTGAAAGATCAAGAATGTCTCGTTGGACTTTGTTCATGCAAATGTTCTTTCCAGCAAACAAGGCATTTCTTGACATATTCATCAGTTCTAAGAATATGTTGTTTCTGGAGTCTATAGCTTGTGCGATGTTCACGATGATTACTAGAACGGCAATCTTGATCATGTTGATGGATGACTGAAGTTCTTTCATTTAATTCTCTGCGTTGTGTTTTTTTTTTTTTTTATGTTCTGTCTTCCGTGACGGTTGGCTCGGCAGTGGGTCTAGTTGTCCTTTAAAGTTTGTAGCTTCATACACAGGTGAGGGGGTCGATGTGTATGGGTCTCGGGACAGCCATCAAGGGGTATCTGCACAGAGTAAGAAAGAAAACAAAAGACGACAGAGCAGTATTTGTTGTAAAAGGCTGCAAACAATAGAGTTGTAGCCTCTGTTCAATCTGAGTCTAGTCTTGTTGTTCCTTCTTTCCCTAGTTCTTAATTCCCGTGACACCTAAAGAACAGTGAGGTAAGGATGGACTAGTGGATGGGGAAGGCCTATGAGGAAGTCTTCACCTCAGGGTTGGCCCCCGAAGCCTGTTGCATTCGGTTCTTCCCTGGGCTCCTCACTGATCTGTGTGTCCTATCCTATCCCTGTAGGTGGGGGAACAACTTTACAGTGTGACACATGAGTCCAGGTTTTCCTTCCCTGACACAAAACTGCAGCTGCTGTGATCAACATCACTTGATGTGGTCCGTGCCACTTAGGCTCTAATGGTTTGTTTTTGAATGACTTTATCATAACCCACTGACCTGGGATGATTGTGTGTCCACCTTCTGGTGGATTCTGCCAACATGACTCAACTCTTTCTCTGGAACTCTGTACTGCCTTTGTAAGGTTTTCACAATAAGTGATCAGGGCATCTGAGGCAATGTGCACATCAGCATTTCTAAGATCAATTGCACCTGGCATCTGCATTGGGCGTCCTGTAATAATCTCATGAGGGCTTAGACCTACTGATCTGTTAGGTGATGCTCTCAGACTACACAGTACCGCTGGCAGCGCTTCGACCCATACTACTCCTTCCTGATGCATTTTGCTTAGCCTGGTTTTGATTGATCTGTTTGCACGTTCGACTTGCGCCGATGCTTGTGGTCTATAAGGACAGTGAAGATTCCACTTAATTTTCAACATTTTAGACACTTCCTTGACTACCTGTCCTGTGAAGTGGGTTCCTTGATCTGAGTCAATGCTATCTGGTAATCCCCATCTGGGAATGAAATCAGTGACAAGACATTTAGCAGTATGTGCAGCTGTGGCACGCCCTGTTGGATAAGCTTCTATCCATCTTGAGAACTTGTCTATTACTATCAAAACGTCAGTTTTTCCCTTACAAGGAGGCAATGATATGTAATCAACTTGTAGTTGACGAAACGGTCCTGGTGGAGCTGGGGTATGTGTTGCTGGTGTAGTTGCTGCTGGCACATCATTATTTTTTTGACATGTAACGTATCTCTTGACTGTTTCAGTGGCTACATTTCTGAATTTTGGATTCCACCATTGATTTGAGAACCTGTGATTCATTGTTGCTGGACCACTGTGACCCAAATTGTGTATTTGTTGAGCCAAATATGGCAGCAGTGATTCGGGAGCAACATATTTTCCTCCTTTGGTCCAGCAACCAGATGAATCCACTGTGGCTCCTTTGTCTAACCATGTCCATGCTTCATATAAAGGAACGTCTTTGTACAGATCAATGATTGATTCAGGAGGCAGAATTGTCTTCTGTGCTGTACTACCTGAACACACCTGTACATTTGCATATGAACAAGCCTGTTTAGCAGCTACATCAGCAAGAGCATTACCTTTAGCTTCCGTAGTATTAGTTGTGAGATGTGCTTTCACTTTGATCACAGCTAATTTCTTTGGAAGTTTCATGGCAAACATTAGATCTTTCACTAATCCAGCATGCTTAATGGGTGATCCAGCAGAAGTTAAAAACTGTCTACTTTGCCAAATGATACCAAAATCATGAATTACCCCAAAAGCATACCTGGAATCAGTGTAGATATTTGCAGTTGATCCTGACGCTAGCGTGCATGCTCTAGTTAAGGCTACTAGTTCTGCAGCTTGAGCTGAAAAATGATCTGGAAGACGACCTGAAGCTACGACTTCAGTGGTAGAAGTTACTGCATAACCTGCTCTTCTGTTACCTTCAATAACTTGAGCTGAACCATCAACAAACAACTCCAATTCTGCATTATCTATGGGAGTTTCTGTTTTTTCACTTGTAGGTGTGTATGTAAGCGTAACACAATCATGAGCCATTTCCCCTTCATTCTCTAAGACAACTTCAGTCATTGCAGACATCATACATGAGGATGGGTTTGTGACTGGTGCACGCTGTAAAACAATGTTCGGGGCTGTGAGGGTTGTTAACCAATTTCCCCAACGAGAGGATGTGACAGAAGTGACTTTTGCTTGATTCATTAGTGCAGACACTGCATGAGGGCATCTTACATTTACAGTCTCTCCTAACACCATTCCTGATGAGGCCTGAAGAGCTAGATGAACTGCCTGTACTGCTCTGAGACATGGGCCCATACCTTGAGCGACTATGTCAAGTTTGCCAGAATAGTAATGAATTGGGCGTAAATTGCCCCCATGATCTTGCATTAGACATGCAGTCATAAAGCCTAAGTGTTCATGAACATAAAGCACAAAGGGCCTATCAGATTGGGCAATTCCTAATGCTGGCGCTTGACATAGTGCTCTCTTCAAATCATTGAAAGCTTTGAGGTGAATTTCTTCCATACAAACTGTATCGGAATCTCTAACCTGACCTTTCAACAAGTCATAGAGTGGCTGAGCAATCGAGGCATAGTCTTCTATCCAAGGTCTACAGTAACCTGCTGTTCCTAAAAATGATCTTAGTGTTTTAATGTTAGTAGGCGGAGGTATTGCTTTGACTGAAGCGGCTCGATCCTGTGTAATGGATCTATTTCCTGTACCAATTGTTTGACCCAGAAATGTAACTTGATTTTTAGCAATTTGAGCTTTGTGAAAGCTACATTTGTGTCCTTTTTTCTGCAAATAGTCCAACAATGCTGTCAATTCAGTTTGATGTACCTCATGATCTGTTGAGGCAAATAAAATATCATCGGTATATTGAATCATAGTGGACTGTTTGACTGGACATTCTGGGTCACACAAATCACGTCTGAGAGCCTGATGGTATATGGTTGGGGAATTTTGAAATCCCTGTGGTAAACGTGTCCACTGATATTGTTCATAGTCAACTGTGAAAGCTAACCATGGCTGGCTGTCAGCGTGCAAGGGTACAGAAAAGAATCCATTAGACATATCAATTACTGAAAAAACCTTACAATCTAATGGTAAGCCATTACAAATTGTAGATGGATCGGCTACTAGGGGGGTGATTTTTTCAGTATGCTTATTGGCTACTCTGTAGTCTATTGTGAGTCTCCATGACCCATTGGCTTTCTTGATGGGCCATATAGGTGAATTACAGGGACTATTGGTTTTAACGAGCACTCCTTGCTTCAGCAATTTTTCTACAATAGGCTTGACTCCCTGTATAGCTTCCTTACTGATCGGGTATTGTTTGGTAACAGGAGGGGCGGTTCCTGTTAATTTGGCTGGTTCTACACCTGTGAGAAACCCGCAATCATCTTTGTCTTTAGCCCAAATTGGATGATTCTGTAAGAAAGCATACTCAGGAGTGATTGCATTACTGGTAGAAACTTGTGCTGAAGCAATTTTTATGCTAGCAGATTCTGAGGACATGTCTAAAGTTAAATGTACTTGTCTCAGTAGATCCATGCCTAGAATTGCACCTGTATTTAATGGAGCACATAACAATTTTGTAGTCAGAGTTTTCGGGCCTAATTGTACCTCTATGGGTGGAGTTTCATACAAAACAGAATCTTCACCTACTACACCAGTTAAACAAAGTTTAGTTTTCTTGTACGGAATGTTTAAATCTTTAGCCAATTTTGTAGGAACTACTGTGATTTCTGCACCTGTATCAAGCAAAAAGTCAATCTCTTTCTCTTGTATGCTACCTTTCACAAAAATTCTTTTGTCATTGTGATGTATTACAGGGGAAAGGTAGCTACTCACAGCCCCAACAATTAGTTTTTTTCCTGCTCTTTTTGTGCTCTTAGAAGAGCCTGAGCGAGCTGTCCTAACGTTTCACTGGTCACTGGTGGAACTACTTCAGGGTTGTAGGTGGGCTGAGAAGGAGCAGAATTATGCATAGCATTTCTTTTATTATCTTGCAACTTCTTCCTACACTCTTTCTCCCAATGTCCTAGTTTTCCACAATAATTGCATTTCCCTTCTTTTTTAGACCATCTCTTGTCTCGATTTGTTGTGCTAAACGTAGCTGCTGCTACTCTCACTTTTGCCTTAACATCAGAATCTCTTTCCCAAGTAGCTAACGTGTCTAAGTTACTTCTGAGAGTTTTGTTAGACCAAGTTAGATCTAGGAATGGCAAGGCTTTTCTGTACACAGCTACAAGGCCATCTGACCAGATGCGGACTAGGGGTCCCTTGTCATCTAGCACACTTTCAGGATCATCAACTATTCCACTGTAAGTTACGGCTGACTGGCAAAACTTCTCAGTGTATTCACTTACAGTTTCCTCTTTCTTTTGTACACAGTTAGTGATTCTGGACCAGTCTATTTTGGGTCCCATAATATTCTTTTGAATTTTCAAAACACCTTCTCTCAAATCCGCTTTACTGGCATGTCGTAGTTCAGAAGTAACAGCAGACTCAAAACTGTTGAATTCAGATTCAGTTAGAATTTGTGACATCAGCTGTGTGACTTCTACTAACGACATGTCGTAGAGACGCATTTTGCTAATCAGTGCTCTTCTAAATTCACAAAAATTTGTGCGTGCTGAGGGTAAGCCCTGGGACAATCTCTCTATATCTTTAGGTTCCAGCATTTTTGCAATTGCTTGAACCTGGACAACAGCAGAGTTGGGAGGAACACTTTCAATTCCCTCAATTCCCTGAGATCTTCTCCTAGCACCACAAACCTTCACTGAATCTACAGGCACATCAGTTACTGATTGGATGGCTACATCTGTTTCAAAGAAAGCTTGTAGGTCAGGATAAATGTTATCAGGCTGACTAACTTCCATATCAGTTTTTTCTAAAGCTTTGTTGCGGTTCAATTTCTTAGTCAAAGCGGATATTCTAGCCCGGAGCTCTTTGTTCTGTTCCTCTAGCTCTGAGTTACGCTGAGACTGTTGTGTAGCTACGCTAAACCAAATTCTCTGTGGCAGCAGATAATGCCTTTCACATTGTTTTTACGAATACATGCTCCAAGTACTTTTTTACATTCATCTACAGACCAAGTCTTGTCTGGATGGATCTCATATTTCTTAGTTAATTCGTGTCTAACTTTTTCAGTTACTATTAGGTTCATTTGCACTCCTAACAGTGATTTGAATTCGCTATCTGACCACAAAGGAGTTGCGAGACCACCTTTTTCAGTTGTGGGGATCAGCCTAGCGTTCTTTCTAACCATTTTGTGAGTTTCTTTGTTACCACACAATCACAACACTAAAACTTCTCTGATCAACAGAGGGTACGCTTGTTAACACAGATCAACTATAGTTAACCTTTCCTGAATTAACAGAAGACAACACAAACTACTAGCACTTTACACTAGTCTTCTCTGCCTAAACAGAGGGTAACAGATATTAGCACTTTACGCTAAACTTCTCTCCCTGAAGAGAGGATCAACAATTCTTCTCTGCCGAAACAAAGGATAACAGATATTAGCACGTAATGCTAATCTTCTCTACCTGAAATAGAGGATAACTGATATTAGCACGTAATGCTAATCTTCTCTACCTGAAATAGAGGATAACTGATATTAGCACATAATGCTAATCTTCTCTACCTAAAATAGAGGATAACTGATATTAGCACGTAATGCTAATCTTCTCTACCTGAAATAGAGGATAACTTGTCTGTTAAACAAACCCTGCAGCTGTTTGTTAACACTTCTCTGGCGGCGCAGAGGATAACCACATGTACTAGCTTCTAATGGTTCTTTTGGATAGAGTTATACTCACCAACCCTTGGTACAGAAAGATTCAGTCTGGAACGAAGTCAGATCTTTGTTGAGCTTGTTGAGCTTCAATCTGGATTCAGGTGAGGAGCTCTATCCGGGTCACGGCACCAAAACTGTTGGAAACTCAGAAGCGAAGACCAGGAGACTCTTGGGTATCTTCAGCAGAATTTTTTATTGAGAATGCGCTGCGTAGCTCTGCAGTCCTCAAAAGTCTGACAATATCTCAGCACAGCAAAGTATATAGGTTTGAAGGAGGCGGAGTACATAGAGGTGGAATCAATCTAAACAAAGCATGCAAATGTGGTACAGGAAATCAGCCCAGTAAAAGATTTTTCCCAGCCTTGATCTATTTAGCATACAAGTGTCATTCAAATGCAAAGGTGCTAAACAAAAGGCACAGTTGTACCTTGAGCTTAGACTTCACACTTAACTTGGGAAACCTGCCAGATGCTCAGGAAATGTATAAAGACAAAAGGTTACTGTCTCGGGGCTTGGGCTGTCCGCTAAATCACAATACACATAACCTTTTAGAAATTTGTAATCCAACACTGCTCATATGAAGTCACACCAGCACAACCCCAGTCGTTTGATGAAACTACAATAAAATCAATTAAGACACTATTTAATATTTAAATGTTTTTTTTTTATTTGCACTGTGCAAAATTATCACAAATTATTACTGATGCCTTGAAATTTTTCTATTGGTATGTCTCCTTGTTTACATGAGTTCCATCAACGGCTCCAGTAACTCCAGAAAGGCACACAATCTTCATAAAAGGGGCTTATTTTTGCAGCATGGCTTGATGTTCAGTTGGAAAGTCAATGAACTGCCATATAGTAGTGGCTAAAAGTGATGTCTGGACTAGGAAGTTTGACATCTTCAACCTTAATTTAAAAAAATGTTAAAGATTTTGTAAATACATTACATATTTGCTTAGAGTCAATTGTTTTATTTGTGATAATAAGAATGCAACATGCCAAATGTCAGGCATTCACCACAGCCACCCCCACTGCCTACATCACAGCACACCCGTTCCCTCTCACCGGAGTACTGATTGCACACACCTGTTACCACTTAGCACCGCTCTATATAAAGCCCCAGCAGTCAGTGCTCCTTTGTCTGGTCTACTGTTCACAACTATATGCTAGCTCTAGACCTATCCTTGCTCTTCCCCTCGGATATCCTATCCTATCCTATCCTATCCTATCCTATCCTATCCTATCCTATCCTATCCTATCCTATCCTATCACCCGGACTCTTTGCTGTGTGCTCAACCTGGACTGGTTCAACCTTATAACAATACGGACTTTCAGACAAGCATTGTTCAAACCATTTTTCCACAATATTTGTACAACCTTGTCAATAAAACTCCTGTTTGGGTTGCACTCAATATCTGCCTCTGGTCTCATCCCTCCTATATCGTGACACCAAATTATGCGGCTATGCTGTCATACAAAGAAATTACGAACACATGTAAAACAAGAGAGGACCAATGCAATATTAATAACTGATTTTGGTGTTCTTAATGTGACAGTGTTGCCAATTTAGTGATTTTGTCACAAGATTTAGTGACTTCCTCACACCTTTTGCTCGTTTTTGGGGTCGACAGCTTATAAAAATGTAGTTCTTTTTTTGGCTTGTTTATTGTACACTGTCACGCGCCGCACCTCAGTGGCTCTCTCCGACCGTCACCAGCGGGAACCTTCGCCCGAGTTTTAACGTTCCTACCCGGACTCATTTTACTCACGTACCTAGGACTGATCACCAGCCCAGGTGTTGCTCTTTATCTCCCCTTTATAAGCGGGAGGTTCGATCGGGATCTTCGCGAAGTCTTGTTTGCCCTGGCTGCAATTCTAAGCGTTCATTACCAATCTGTGGATTTATTGTGTATTACCTGGACTGTTTATTCCGATTGTGATTCTTGCTGCCTGCCCCGACCGTCTGCCTGTATATCGACCTGAGTTTTGCCTGTCCTAGGTTGTTCTGTTTACTGTTACCAATTTTGCCTGTCTGTCTACGAATAAACTGCTTGCATATGGATCCGCCTGCCTCCGACTCTGCGTCACAGTACACATTGTCACATAGCAGCTTTTAGAAATTGTTCTGTTTTTTGTTTTAAGTCAGAAATGACAAAGAGGCCGCTTCCTGCAATAAAAAGTCAATGGAGAGCGTTGGAGCTTTCCAGTACTAACAGTATACTTCCCTTGTAGTGAGATATGAACGAAACCACTGCAACACTGTGCCCCAAAGGCCAACACGTTTCAAGATGTGATATAAGAATATTATGGTCGACTAAATCAAAGACAGAACTAAGGTCTGACAGAACCAGAGCCATAGACTGCCCAGAGTCAGAAATTAGCATATCATTGAATTGATATTCAAAATAAACTGTTGATTTAGAATCACAACCTAAATTTTGGAAAGGAAAGACATTTGAAATGGGATGAAAGTTAGCCAGAAATTTGGAACCCATACTTTTTTTTTTTTTTTGTAGATGAAGCCACACCGTGGCTAATGTAAAGTCGCCAGTATAGAGAAATTTATCAGTGCAGAGTTTGCCAGGCTGGCAGTCTCTACTGTTTTTTTACATGGCAGTCAAAGCTATTGATGGCTGCCACATTCATATGAAGCAAATGTGTCAATTAGGTCACTACAAACAACAATTTCTTTGTAATGCCACGCCAGCAGAGGGAGCCCTCACCCACTGACTGACTGTTGCTGCTCCCTCTGCTGCTTCTTTGGTAACTTCCTGTTTGGTGGCCACAAAAGGCCATTTTAAAGCTGACTTCGCGAAGTATTGTTTTGCTGTGCGGACTCTACTAAGCGTTTTCTCCTATTTCATTGCCCTGTTTTGTTATATTCCACGGTTTTGTTTTTGTCACTGTTTTGCTTTGTTTTTTGCCATTGTTTGATTCTGTTTCATTGCCATAGTTTTGCCTCGTTTCATAGTCTTGTTAATTTGCTACTTTGGACTGCTCTCTCTGGTATTTTGATCCATTGCCTGTTCCATTGGATTTACGCTCTTGCCTAGCCCAGGATATTACTGTTTGTTTGGTTATCGACCCTGCCTGTCTGACTACGATCTGTTAATAAAAGCTCGCACTTGGATCTTACACGCTTCCTACGAGTCCGCTTTACATTCTTTATTTTTTCATTTTTCATTTTGGGTCTCCAGTAAATGCATCTTGATTTAAGAGACTTTAGACTTCGCCCTGGAAAACAAGACAAAAAACACGAAGGCTTTACCTTCATGAAACCTGCAAAAACTCTCTCTTTAAAACCCTCAGTTCAAAAACCATATGCGCAAACAAAAGAAAAGTGTCAAGAATGCAAAAAGCCTTTATTTTACAACAGTTTAATAGGATTGCTGATAGGATCATTCCAAAGTTCCCATTACACCAGAACCACACCAGACATTTGTGGCCACCAAAAAGTATGACTCATATTTTCTTGGAGCTGGAGATAAAAGATGGAGATAAAAACAAAATGTGTGTAATGTTTACTACCTTAACAGTTTAGACAGTTTCTTTGACAAGCCATGTAACGCTAAACTTGCAAACATCCCTGATAGCACATGTACATCTCAGAGACGTCTATTTGACGTCTGCATTTACATCTGCAAGACGCAGTTTACTCATCTGCAATAAGTCTATTGGATGTTTCCTGTCAGATATCAAATAGATGTCTGTTAGATGTTTTTAAGATGTTTATGATTTAGAATGTATGTACAACTGACATCTTACAGATGTCTGCCAGACGTTTGTACACAGCAGATGCTTTCCAGATCAAGAGATCTTTAACAGACATCTTGCAGACGTATGTTCTAAGTGATGAAATAAGACCTATAAAACGAAAGATCATTGAACAGAAAATTTAAAGAAGAAAGCTGCAGCTCAATAGGCAGCTCCTATCATGCTCATTACAAACTATTTTAATTTGCATTTCCTTGGGAGAAACCAAGCTCAGTCGGGGGGCTAGTTCTCCTCTGGCCAGACGCAAAGGACTCATCTGGTTCCCGTGGTCTTGTGCCAATGGCTGTCTAGGTGACAAGGTGATGTGGTCTCCGCTGACATTCCGGGCTGTAGAAGTCCTCTCTAGGTGCCGATCCACCGTCTGGGCTGGGTAAGGACTGGATCTGGTGATTAATATGATAACGTTAAGACAAAAAATAAATAAAAACTGAACTTAATATGAAGGGACAATGTAACTAGATCAATACAGAGGGCCTCATGACTACAGATTTTTCGTACATGTCCATCACTGTTATTTTTTTCTACAGAGAAAAATATCAGGCCCTTCCAACATCACCTAAGGATGCAGTGTCCAGTGATAATGAACCTGAAATATCAGACAAACTAATCGTCACAGACAGAGTTGAGGACCACAAACACCCAGTGTCAGAAGAACTTTTTGTAAGATACCTTAAAAACTGAAGACCTAGTATGGAAGAAAGGAAATTGAGACTCCTAGATCTCAAAGTACCTTGAATAAAATTTAGCAATTTTTTTTTTTAATCTAACAAATGTAAAAGAGCAGGAATGCCACTACAATGTAGTTAAAGGTGGAGTATGTATTTAAAAAATAATGCTTTAGAAAACCAAGTCTGGCTGAGTACCAAAACAAACTTGTAGCCAATCAGCAGTAAGGGGCGTGTCTACTCATGATGGAGAGGAGAGAGTGGGCAGTGCACTGGATGGAGTCGAGCACAGAATGATAGAGATAAAAAAAATAAATAAAAAAAATAAATAAATAAAAAAAAAAACACGAGAGGAAAACGTCTGTGGATCAAAAAAAGGCTTTTGATAAGGCAAGAAGTAGCACCCATGTAATTTTCGGATCAGATTTCCAGCGCTGGAGAGAAATAAAGGAAAGGGAAGGCCTGCAATCAAATGCCAAGGTTGCTTTGTTTCTTCTCGATAGATAAGTAACATTGGTTTTGGCTTTATTTCAACTAATATATGCTGGCTGCTTTACTCCCGAGTCAAGAGATGGCTCCAGTCCCAGACCAGAGTCGAGAGAAGTCTCCAGCCCCAGACCAGAGTCAAGAGATGGCTTCAGCCACAGAAAATAACTTTCTCAAAGTACTTTTGCATTAGAGCATGTAGCTTGAATTGAAATCGTAAAGGGACATTAATTTTTCCAAGGCAGAATCAGAATCCAAACTCATGTAGTCTGTGCACAAGACTTTTATTAACGAAGGACTGACACATAACTAAACTAAACAAACAAACAAACAAACATGAAATCACTCACATATGGGGGAAGGGTCAGTGAAAAGCTATTAGAGGGAGACAAGAAAATGAAGCTATGAAAGATTCAGTTAACCACCTGAGTGAAACCATCAGTGCTGTCTACAGTTTATATTAAACCTGTTTTGTCGAGTTAAATGTACGATACTATAACCAATTCTTTGTAAGCATTAAACATAACTTAAATATGGTACTAATTCAATTGAAAGTGAAATGAAAATGCAGAATCAATTATAAATTGTTTTTGTTTTGTTTTTGTAGGACATGTGGATTGGGCTACTCCATCATGTTACTGGTGAGCATTAATGGGCACTTGCTAGTTGCAATCATGGTCCCCTTGCTGAGATTAGGGACAAGGATTGGATTGAGTCTAATTCTACAGCCCATTGTCACACCCCTGTGGACTATTTTGTGTGTTTTCTCCCATGTATGCCGTTTTTTGGTCTTTCCTGTTCCGTTTCTTATCACATCACTGTTTGATCGTTCACACCTGTCCTCCCCTAATTAGTCTGTATATTTAAGTTTGGTTTAGTCCACGTTTGGTTGTCGGTTCTTATAAGTCATTCTGTATTGTCATTCTGTAAGTCATTCCAAGTCTGTTTATTTCAAAGTCTTTTTGTGTCTGTTTACATTGGATTTCCTGCTGTTCCTGTTCAAATTTTGGATTAATTAGTAAAAGTACATGTTCTGGATCTCCTCGCTCCTCCTCCTCATTCCCTGCACACCACGCCGTGACACCCATCAGGAGCTTACTAAATTAATTCTGGATGCACGATGGCTCAAGAACATCAAGGAATTTCTCTTCTGGTTGGAGAATTTCTGAAATGTATTTGTTTCTGGTGTATGTGCGTGTTTTTTTTTTTGTTTTTGTATGTAGTCTTCCACATGAAACAGAGCAACACACAGTACTACCAAAACACAATCGACCTGTATTACCATAGTAACACACATTGCTTTCACTTACTTTTGACATCACACCCTCAGCTGGCTGGCACAGCAGATTCCGCCATAATCGCTGCCTGGGTAGCGTATGCATGTGTGGGCTGAGACCCTTTTGGGGTAGGGCATCCTGTTTGAAAGAGCCAGGCTGTTCGCATGAATGGTACTACTGAAAATTTAGCCTTAATTTTTAAGATGGGTAACCTCTATCAAAAGTAATGTATTGCTGGATTTCTAAAGCATCACAAAAGGTGAACAGACACATCAACTGGGAACGAGACACTTAAGAAACGTACTCGGTTACTGTCGTAACCTCGGTTCCCTGAGATACGGGAACGAGTACTGCGTCGTTAGACGCTATGGGAAAAAGTCCTTTTGTCTCCTTGACTGAAGCCTTTTTTAATAACGCAGTGAAACTGCACGGACATTGGATCGTGCAGAGAAACGAAACGAACCAATGACTCGGCAGCGGTGCTGCACGAGCCTATGGCGACGATGCCCGCCAGAAAGGGCAGGGCCGTATGGCTATATAAGCAGCCGTTTTGCCATACGATCCTCAGATTACTTCGACTGAAGCGACGACTAAGTCGTGCAGCGACATGGCACGGCCAGTAACGCAGTACTCGTTCCCGTATCTCAGGGAACCGAGGTTAAGACAGTAACCGAGTATGTTCCCTTTTGATACTACACTCGTACTGCGTCGTTAGACGCTATGGGAACCGTTCCATACATGCCGTGCCATGGTAGAGGAACAACTAATAGACTTCTGCCCAGGCACCCCTTGGGGCCTAGAGTACAGTGAATAAATACAGCCTGCAGGCGCAGCCTGAAGTCGCTCTCATTGCTTAGTCCGACATGTATCTCACTCATGCACAGGACTAGCTCCATTATGCAGAAAGGACCCTCGCCTGTAAGGCGGGGACGTCCAGGTTGTAGAACCTAGTGAAGGTGGACGGCGTGGCCCAGCCTGCCGCCGTACAAATTTCTGCAATGGATACACCGCTAGACCACGCCCAAGAGGAGGCCATGTATTTCAATGGGACATTGCAGACCCAAAGAGTAGTAAGCTAGCGTAATAGCGTCGACTATCCATTTAGAAGTCTTTGCTTCGTGACCGGATGTCCTTTATTGCAGCCACCGAAGCAAACAAAGAGCTGTTCCGACTGCCTAAAGAAGGCGGACCACTCAATGTACATCCTCAAAGCCCTGACCGGGCAGAGTAAATTCAACTCCTGATCCTACTCTAAGGAAGGGAGTGCAGAAAGCGTGATCACCTGTGCCCGAAAGGGAGTAGAGGGCACTTTAGGTACATATCCATGTCTCGGTTTCAGGATGACTTTAGAATCGCCTGGTCCGAACTCAAGACAGGAGGGGCTCACAGAGAGTGCCTGCAAATCTCCCATACGCTTGACTGACGCTAAAGCCAGCAGCAGAGCAGCTTTAAACGTCAGGGATCAAAGATCTGAACCCGGCAACGGTTCGAAAGGAGGGCCCTTTAGTGCCCTCAAGACCGTTGAGAGGTCCCAAGTAGGGATAGTGAGGGGACAAGGAGGGTTTAACCTCCTGGATCCCTTCAAGAATCGAACAACCAAGTTGTTCCTGCCTACTGACTGGCCTGCTATCGGGGCATGAGAAGCCGTTATAGCAGCCACATAGACCTTAAGCGTGGAAGGGGAGCGTCCCTTATCCAACAGCTCTTGCAGAAAAGACAATATCACCGATATGTCACAGGAGACTGGGTCTTCGCCGCGGGTTGAGCACCAGGCGGAAAAGACAGACCACTTAAGAGTGTAGAGGCATCTTGTAGACGGAGCTCTAGCTTGAGAGATCGTGTTCAGAACACTCTCTGAGAGATTCATAGACTCCCGTCCAGACACCAGAGGTGCAGGGCCCACAGCTTGGGCTGGGGGTGCCATATTGTCCCGTTCGCCTGAGAGAGAAGGTCTCGTCTCAGGGGAATGGGCCAGGGGGCTGCTACGAGCAGCTGGCACAGCTCTGAGAACCAATGCTGGTTTCTCCAGAGAGGAGCCACCAGAAGGAGTTTGTGTTTCTGTTCCCTAACTCACTTGAGTACTTGAGGAATCAAGGATATCGGGGGAAAAGCATAAAAGAGGAGGTTGGGCCAATGCGTCCCTGTCCTTCGAATAGTACATTGGGCAGTGAGAGTTGTCTTCTGAGGCAAAGAGGTCAACCTCCGCCTTGCCAAAGACCTCCCAGATCTTCTGGACCACCTGCGGATGAAGCATCCACTCCCCCGAGGGGACATCGCTTCGTGATAGCATATCCGCACCCTGGTTTAGTCTGCCTGGTACGTGCGTTGCCCTCAGTGAACACAGGTTGAGCTGAGCCCACTCCAGAAGGTCCTTCACTAGAGTGAAGAGGCGCTTGGAGGAAAGTCCCCCCTGGCAATTTATATAGGACACCACCGTCATGCTGTCCGAGCGGACCAGCACATGGTGTCCCTTCAGATCTGGCAAGAAGAAGTGAAGGGCTCGACACACTGCCAGCATCTCCAGGCAGTTGATGTGAATCCCTGCTTCCGCTTTCGTCCAAAGGCCGAAAGCTGATTTGCCATCGCACAGAGCTCCCCAACCTGTGTTGGAAGCATCTGTCGTGACCACCTTCCTCCTGCAGACCATACCCAGGGGCACGGTTCTCTCCATCCATTGCGAGTTCGTCCAGGGGATCAGGGCTTCTACACAGGCCTGGTCCACCCTGATACGCAAACGTCCGTGACGCCACGCATGAGATGGAACCCATGGTTTCAGCCAATACTGAAGGGGCCGCATATGAAGCAGGCCTAACTTTAGCACTGGGGATGCTGAGGCCATAAGGCCTAGCATCTTTTGAAACGTTTTGAGGGGGTGAGAGGCTCCAATTTTGAATGAGGCCGCGAGCAGCTGTATTGCCAGAGCTCGATCTGGCACGACTATTGCCCTCATCTGGGTCTAGTCAAAAACTGCTCCCAGAAACGAGATTCGTCAGCTGGGATGCAGTGCGCTCTTGGCCAAATTGACCTTGAGTCCCAGGCATTCCAAATGGCTGAGAAGAAGTGATCTGTGGGATAACAGCTCTGCCTCTGACTGGGCTAGAACAAGCCAGTCGAGGTAATTGAGGATGCGGATTCCCCTTTGTCTCAGAGGGGAAAGAGCCACGTCCATGCACTTCGTAAATGTACGGGGAGCCAGGGACAAGCCAAAGGGCAGGACCATGTATTGATAAGCCACTCCTTCGAAGGCGAATCTCAAGAATCGTCTGTGATGAGGGGCCTATCTGGATGTGAAAGTAAGCGTCCTTCAGATCCAGAGAAAAGAACCAGTCCCCTGGGCGTATGTGCGAGAGGATCTGCTTCAACGTGATCATCTTAAACGGCCGTTTCATGAGGGCCCGATTCAAGTGTCTCAGATCGAGTATGGGCCAAAGGCCTCCATCCTTCTTGGGGACGAGGAAGTAACGACTGTAGAATCCTGACTCGCTCTGGGCTGGATGAACTACTTCCACAGCACCCTTTTCCAGCAAATTCATCACCTCGGAGCATAGGACGTGTGCGTTCTTGCTTACCACGAAGGTGGGGACCATGCCACTGAAGCGTGGGGGTCTTCGAGCAAATTGGAGTGAATAACCTCGTTTTATTATCCCCATGACCCATTCTGACACTCCGGGGATGGCCTGCCAGGCCTCTGCCCAAGTGGCCAGGGGTAGGATTGGTTCGAGTGGCTGGCCGTTGTGATGAGGCGAGACACCCTTTACGGGTGGAAGACGAAAATTGCTCTCTTTTTGAAAATGTGTGTGTTTTATTTTGTTCGCTATAACAGCGACTGATTGTGTGGGCGCAAGTTGAACGGGCCCAGTGTTCACAACAGGTTTTACACAAAACACTTCGACCTCAGCACCCAGAACCAAGTGGTGTGCTTGGAGGCATAACAGAAGCCTTTTGGTGGTTGGTCCGGCAACCGCGAGACTTTGCCCCCTCCTCTTCCTGTCCCTTAGATCAGGACGATGGCAGAGGCGCCGGATCCAGCACCAGCTTGGGCCGGGGTCCCTGACAGACGTCCCTAGGTGAGAGCGACAGACGTGAGAGCAGAGGAAGACGAAGTACGCAGGCGCGCCGAGTAGGGGGCGCGCCATGACCTGGTGAGTTCCTCGTGGACCTCTGGAAAGAACGGGGAGGCCCGTTGGCGAGGGGCCTGAAGGCACCCCAGCAGGAACCATTCATCCAGGAGGCTGTGTGAGGGCTCATCAGGAGGAGACCACTCCAGACCCAGCTCATCCACAGCTCTGGTCAGGACGCGGAGAAGTTCGGCGTCCATGCCAGTTCCAGTCCCGGGACTACTGGTGTCAGCAGACGGCAGGGGGGCGGGGTCGTTGACAGAGCCCGACAGCTCCTCCGCGTCTGAAGCAGCCAGTGACATGCTGTCCAGCATGTCATCCTTGCTCCCGCCGAAGGAGACCAGATTGCTCGCAGCTGCAGAGGAACACAGATCTGGGCGGGCAAAGAGGACAGGAGAATCCTTTCTTGGTGGAGAAGGTGAGGCACGCAGGGGCTGGGCCAACGTGAGCTCACTCAAGTCACAGCGCTTTGATCCTCTGCCCCGCTGTTTTTTCTTCACAGGCTCCTGTGAAGAAGGAAACGGGAGGGCGCGAGGGGCGGAGTCACATTCTGAAAAGAACGCTATCCGCGAGCGCAGAGAGGCGAGACTCATATCCTTGCAATGAGGACATTCCGTCTCCTTGAGCGCGGCTTCTGGGTGGGATTTCCCCAAGCAGGAAACGCACTCGCTGTGACCGTCAGCGGCATGCAAGGAAGCCTTGCACGAGTGACAGAAACGGCGTGGCATTTGAAACAATGCCGTTAAATTTGCTCTTTAAAATAAGCTCTTTTAAATCGCCGGATGGCGGCAGGAGAGAGAGAGAGAGAGAGAGAGAGATCGCGAATGCAGCTGGCATCAAGCCAAAACAGAGGCGGCGAGTCAGCCGAGCAGAAAGATCCCAATCTGCTGCAAGGCTTTTCTACGGCGAAGGCTTCTGTCTCGAAGAGTGAAGATCTATTAGTCCGTTGCTGAAGGAGAAGAAATCTGAGGATCCTATGGTGAAACGGCTGCTTATATAGCCGTACAGCCCTGCCCTTTCTGGTGGGCTTCGTCGCCATAGGCTCGTGCAGCACCGCTGGCGAGTCATTGGTTCGTTTCGTTTCTCTGCACGATCCAATATCCGTGCAGTTTCACTGCATTATTAAAAAAGGCTTCAGTCAAGAAGAAAAAAGGACTTTTTCCCATAGCGTCTAACGATGCAGTACGAGTGTAGTATCGAAAGGGAACTTTCGATAAACTGTAGTTTCACAACTACATTTACAATGACTTGAAAATTATATACCTGTTAATATAAATGTGTGGCAACAATGCATCACTGTACATGAGTGTAGTGCACCATACAAAGTAGATGCATGTGCGGAAGCGATCTGTTGCACGTATACTTCACTCATTTTTTATACAGTGAGGTTGTGGGTATAGCTACTCAAAATGGTAACTACTTGTGCTTATTCTGTTGCAAATGATTGAAAACTAAAAGATTATGTTTGCCTGTGCAAACTCATCCAGGAGTGTTGACTTTTCAACGACTCCCAACTTTTGAGCCTGATCGCCTATGCCAGAGCACGTTGATGCGTCACACGCCGCCTTTTGTGAACGCAGTTATGACTTTTGGACATTGCGGTGGATCAGAGGTGAATAAAATTATATAATACTGTTCAGTTTTACTGCACAGACCAACTGTTTCATGTCTTAACACCTCAATTTATCATCACAAGCCACAGGGTTTAATTTGGTTTTGTCTGTGTATGTTTATTTGACTCTCAAACTCTGGATGTCATCGACTACCATTATATGACTGACAGGCTGCAATGGTTTGAATTAAACATCTTTGTTTGTGTTCTACTAAAGAAACAAAGTCACCTACAACTTAGATGCCCTGGGGGTAAGCAGATAAACATCAAATTTTCATTTTTGGGTGAACTATCACTTTAAAGGTGTCATCGGATGCCCATTTTGAACAAGTTGATATGATTCTCTAGGGTCTTAATGAAAAGTCTATAATATACTTTGGTTAAAAATTCTCAATGGTACTGTAAAACAACACCCTTTTTCCTTGCCAAAATCAGCTCTACAAAAATCATCCCATTCTGGTCGAGGCTGCTTTAAATGCAAATGAGCTTTGCTCGCCCCGCCCCTCTCTTCTCTCTGTGGAGTGACGAGTCTGTTTACTTTAGCCGTGTTTAGCCGCCAAACTTACTAACTAGAACATTATTAGAAAAGGTGATCACAAAGATTCATATAAAAACCCCTTATACTCACTTCTGCTGTAAGTGAAGCTGGATCACGAATGATTCACGCGAACATAGATGGATATATGTAGATCGGGAGGCGCATTCCATTCACAAACAAACGTAATCTACTGCATCTTCAGCAGCTCAGACGTCGGGAGTAAATGACGTCCACTATGTTCATTATTACATCCAGCAACACAACACCTTAACTGGTCAGTTCTTGTCTAATATACATCCCTGCTCTGGCATCAAAACATGGAGGTTGGACAACTGCTGAGGTAAGATGCTCATGTCAATCAACTATCGTGGGAGTGGCAACTTATGGATGTGACGCAACAACGACAGGCATCTGAGAATGGCTCGATTTGAAAAAGGGGGTATTATTTTACAGATTAATTAAAAACCACTGCATGGATTTTTATCATTATAGGGTAGATTTGTACATACACTGCCAACACACATTAATGTTCAAACAACATGTAAAAGTGAACTTCGCATCCAATGGCCCCTTTAAGATTTTTATGACTCTAAAGAGTTTCACAGGGGTAAGAGTCTAAGAGATGATGTCTTGTATATGTTTTAATTATGGTTATTTGTGTTTGTTATATTTTTAACCATTTTATTGTCTGCACAGCACCACGGTCAGCACTGTTGTATTATTCTGTGCTTTATAAATAAATTTAAACCTTAATTCAAAAGCAGTTCACCATTGTTGTATTACAAATTTATAAAAGGTTAAACATAGGTTCCAATATAACAGCATGAACTGAAAAAGTTATGTATATTGTGACAGTCTAAGAGCAGGCAGCCCAGGCCCTGAGACAGTAACATTTTGTCTTTATGCAGTTCCTGAACATCTGGCAGGTTTTCCCAAGTTAAGTGTGAATTCTAAGCTTAAGGTACAACTGTGCCTTAAGCAAGATCAAGGTTGAGAAAAATCTTTTACTGAGCTGTACCACATTTGCATGCTTTGTTTAGATTGATTCCACCTCTATGTATGAATCATATTCAACCTTCTGAAAGGTTACTATAAATATATTTCCCTTCGGTATGTGCATTCTGAATAATAAATAAATACATTTCCCCAATAATCTGCCGCATTCTCATGGACAGCATTTTTCTTTTACTGATCATAATTCATACCTGATGAATTTGTTGTTATATGGTTTAACTTCAATTGCAATTTTTGGTTTTATTTGTAGTAAAACCATGGCTAATTTGTTTGTGTGCCTTGGCGCTCTTATTTCGAGCCCATACTGCTTATTCCATTGTTTAAAATGGCTGAATGAATGTGCGGTAACTGCCTTATTTAACGATGTTAAACCTTAAAATAATTTTTAACAGTAACACGCTGACAGTGCGACGATTGAATACTCATATTTTGGCATTAGACTACATACAGTGAAATGATGACAGAATATGACACAGAATAGTGACTAACATATTTAATACAGATAAATAAAGGTTCATTATGATTTTATTCATCAGATTTCACAAACTGCAGCGTCGCGATTAGGTCACTATAGAGCACTGACACCCTGTGATGAACAATCACGTATGATCACCAGTCACTGCTTTCTCAGATCGGTTTATGTTGCATTAAAACTTCACGTTCCGTTGAGTTTGGAAAATTCTATACGCAATAATTATCAGAATATGTTTTCTCCTGTCTCCGAAAATTTTTGAATTGGAAATCATCCCGCGAAATCTCATTTTAATAGACGTTTAAGTCAACTACGTGACTACAGCGCATTGAAAATGTACATAACCGGAAATAACTGAGCCCTACTATTTCAAAACAGAAGTACGTCACGAGGCTCAGTGCAAATAGTCCATAGCAGATTAAGTGACTGTGATGATACACACCGCATGTGAGAGTCTTATTTCCTCTGTGAAAGATTTGTATTTCTGTCTTGAAGAATTTCCTTTGAATATATGCTTCACCGTTACATGCCAGTCAGAATGTCATCGTATTGAAGGAAATACAGTTAAATTGGTGTGCAACCGATGCAGAGTTGAAAAGAGAGCGGCTCTGCTAGCTTTGCTAATCATGGGGAGCACACGGTGCCTCATGTGAGTCGTATTTTTTTCCACATGTTGGTGGAACTGTTAACGATGTAATATGCAACTAATTTTGTGTTTATTTGATTTATGTATTTGTGTTTTGTCAAAATGTGTTAAAAAGCAGATTTATTTTCCCAACTATATTTTGTATTATAGAAAGGGATAAAACATGCATACAAATGTACAAAATACATGATATCTCTCATTGGGAATGGTTTAAATGTTCTTATGTTGTTGATGTTATTAATTTGAGATGTACAATTGTTGCAGACTGGTTTCTTTCCTTGGCTTATTCATTGGTTGATGCAAATGGAACTTGAGTTCTTCAGAGTTCTTTCCGGCAAACATTCTACTAGCTGCATCAACTCTTCAGTTATCCACCTCATCTTCGTTTTCCAAATTCTTCAGTTCTTCACTCATCCATCTTTGTTTCACTGAATGCCATTCCTAAGGGAGCGGTAGGACTGAGACATTGCTTTTACACCTATCACACGGAACTGAACTTATTTTTTTTTTCCAAGGAACTTTGAATTCAGTTGAATTTTTGAACTTTCCATTTCCATTTCAATTTTTCCAAGTGAAATTGTTGTTGGGGATTGTGTATTGTATACTGTTGTCTACTCACTCTGTTTTTTCCCAAATTTCCAGGTAACAAAAGCACTTCAACTAATTGCTAAAAATAAATTTTCCTGGTTAGCAAGACAGTTTTGTGTGTGGTGTTATGTTTTTATTTTTCCCCCAGAATTCTGATATTCAAAACCTTTTATTTAATATTTGTGTGGTTGACATATAGAAAAAAAACCAAGCTCCTCTGATAAACCTAGACAACTAGTATAGATCATACAGCCCTGACATAAGAGTTGAAGTTGGGGTTACATGAATAAAGAGAAACTTCTGTTTCAAGATATCCAAAACGTCTCCTGGTCTCTAAGAAAAAGTTACAACACCATCAACAGTTATTTGTCAAATATGTAGAGGCAGAAACAGACACTGGAGAACAGAAAACTCTTTAATGTACAAAACAGAGAGAATGAATGCAGGACAGTCTCTGACCCTACCAGAGAAGAAGAATTGATACAGTATAACACACTTCTACAAAAACACACAACAATATTCGATTAACATATATCTAATATCCAAATATCCAATTAACCTGCTTATTAAGATTGCCATGTCATTTTCTAGCACTGGTTTTATTTATATATTATTCTATATATATTATAAAGTTCACTCAGTACATTTCTAATATACTTTAATCATGCAGTCAGGTCTTTTAGGAATATGTTACTTTAAAAAAAAAAGTTTGATTATCAAAAATCATACATGTTACAGTGATGACAATTTTCATTTTGAGTAATATTAATATTTCACTTTTTTTGTGAGTATGGGAAATGTACATGCATAGGGAAAACTAGCTAAGCATAAATATTACAACATTAAATTACTTCACATTATATATCTGATAGCCTACAGGGGGAAGCAGTTTATAAATGATGTCATGCAGACAGCGCAATTTATTTGTACATGTGCACTGATTTAATGAGCAGTGGTTCAGCAGTATCAACAGCTCTTTAAAAAAAATGCAAGGATTTGCTCCATTAGATTATTACCAGACATAACCCTCCTCTCCATAATAAATTGCTGCTACTACACAAAGTCAGCAGAAGAATAAACACAAGAAACCTAGAACCTAGAAAATAAGAAAATAAAAATAACATTGACTTCATTTAAATATAGTGCAGTTCTTTTCAGCTGATGTAGCAGCAGGTTAAACTGAACTGCAGGTGTTTAGTGAATGAGATGCAGGCTTTTGTTCTGAAATGCAGCACGCTAAATTAGTGCAGCTGTTTTGTGGATTGATTACAGCATGTTCATCCTGGTTGTGCTTCGAACTGTGATGTCTGCAACAGCAGTGAACAGACTGCATTAAATCACCAACATCAGGCCTCATGAACAGGTACAACAAACAGTCAGCAAGTGGATTCACATACAGCAGTATTCGTGAATAACGGTAAGATTTCTTAAGTAATAAACCATACGTCATGAAAAAAGATCTGTAATTGTTAAATAAAGAATATAGAACAAAATACAGAATCACAGAAGGGAGAATGAGAAATGTGTAAGTCAACAGCACCAGGAACAAACTGCCCAAAATTAATTTGCGCTTAAGAGGAGTCAGTGATATTGAGTGACAGAGACCTCGACAAGTGCCAGCAAAACAGAGAATGATTATGGGGTAGGGAATTAAACATGCTATACATCGGGGAAGATTTTTAAAATAAATACGAGGGGGGTCTATTTCTGCAAAGATCAGAGGCACAAACCAGACGATCAAAGAAATGAAACAGGAGAGTTTAAGTGAATGGTGAGATTTGTACCAGATAGGATGAGAAACCAGAAGATATCGTTCAAAAGAAACACATACCATAAAATACAGACCCACAATCAAAGAATATTCATATGCACCTCTCACGTCATATATCCATGTGGTTGCTATTAACATACAAATGACTTGTATGAGATCTGAAAGTATCAAATGACTAACAAAAACTGAAGCAGCAGGCCGAGATTTGATGAGGGAAAACAAGGCAATCAGAGTTAAGAACATGATTGGAATCTCAATGACCGAAAGGATCCAGATAAATACAGATTGTGGATTATATATTTCACCTTGAAATTTCCACGATGTATTGTTTAAATCATAATCTGCTCCAGTTGAGTCATTGATGCTGATGTTATGTTGTGCCATTGTGTCACAAATTCCGTGGAGGAAGCACTAAATAACAAACCAGTAATTTGTTTTTTCATTAGTTTATTTGTGGAGAAAAAAATAAAAGTAAATTGCTTACCCTCATGCAGTTCCAAGCCTGAAAAAAATTGTTCATCCTCAGAATACAAATGAAAATATTTTTAATGAAATCTGAGAGATTGCCCACTGACATTCTATGCACCTATAATGCATGGGAAAAAAACTTAATTCAGCTAATCCATAGGAATGGAGTGGTTTAATTTTCTGAAGAGACCTGATCACTTTATATGATGAACATTTAAATTAGGCTTTATTCACATATTTACACTGATCAACAAACATTAACATTAACAACATCACTGGTTATTACGGATCTCAAACGTACTGCGTAACACGAGCGTTGCCACTTGTAATAACTAAGCATACTGTAATAACTGCACATAATGTAATAAGTTATCACATTCATCAAAATAAAAATACTGTATACTCAGGGAAATCTGTATGCTCAGGTTATTCTTTGGTTTTATTTTTTAATAATTTCTTTAGTATTATTTTAAATACACACTTGGAAATGCATGCGCTTACAATGTAAAACTACTAAAATGATGAAAAATGCAATCAATTTAGTAGATCAAGAAAATCCTGAATTATATTTCTCATAAAAATACCTATCAGTGTCAACTCAGTCAGGATTTTTTATAATTCTCAATAAATCAGGCAATGCCATGATCACCTGTAACTCTTTCCTATTTCCTGCTCATTGCAGATCTTACAGTAGGACACAGTAGTTTTTTATTATTATTATAATTTAAATTTTTTGGTATTTTATACAAACACTGTTGGAGTCGCTGCAGTCACAGCTTTAAAGGAGAAGTTCACTTCCAAAACAAAGATTCACATATAGTGTACTCACCCCCGAGTAGGAGCATTTGGCATTAAAAAGTCTATAAATTTTATCATTTTTTATTAAAATAACTAATCATGAGGGAGAAGATGAGATGGGAGTTTTTTTGACATACCCTAACTGTCATGAACCAGAGTACACAGAGTTCACACAGAGCTAGACAAGATGAGTGTTTGAGGTTAAAAAGTATATAAATGGTACATTTTTCAAACATTTTTCAAATTTTTCAAACATCATTCAAACTGCATTTTGGAAGATCAAACTCAGGGGCACTATAGAAGTTTATTATATGGAGAGAAATCTTGAAATGTTTTCCTCAAAAAAACAATTTCTTTACGAATGAAGAAAGAAAGACGTTAACATCTTGGATGACAACGGGGTTAAGTACATTATCTGTAAATCTTTGTTCTGGAAGTGGACTTCCCTTTTACAATTATGACAGTATGACAATTATTATTATCATTATTATTATTATTTTTATTATTTTTGAGTTTAAAATGTAATACATTTCTCATAATGTAAAAATTACATTATGTGACCAATAGTTTGTTTTTAGAAAATTAGAAACGTATTACATTATGTGCAATTATTATAGTATGCTTAGTTATTACATAACCAGTTACTATAATAAAAAAAAAAGAATTTCAGTGGCTCTTACAGAAGCTCAGATGTGCTGTGTAACACATAAGAATGAACCTCATTGGTTTTTACTAAAGCTCAAATGTGCTGCATAACATGAGAATGAACCTCACTGGTTCTTACAGAAGCTCAAACGTGCTGCGTAACATGAGAATTACTGAAGCTCAAACATGTTGCTTAACACATGAGAATGAACCTCACTGATTCTCACACATCAAGCAAGCATGTTTGAACTTCTGTTTGCCATAAATGATTTGGCGTTGAATAATGTTTATATGCGAGTAAAAGCCTTAACCCTTAAATGCCTCAATTTTTTAAAAGTTTGACATCAGCTTTCTTAGTATTCCTCAATCTATTAGTTTTAAACAATATAACAAGACAAAAATAATAAAATATAAAAGAATATCTGTTTTCTGCTTTATTTTTAGTAATGTTTATAGGGTTGTTTGAGACCCAAGTTGTGTTATATTTTAAGCATGTTTTTTGTGTGCAACAATATGTAAATATCTGATGCTGAATGTACTGTGGAAGTGGCCTCTGAGGATGACGGCGATGGTAAAATTATGTGCTCAAATTTAACCCTTCTAAGTTTCAAAAGGTAACAAAATATGCTTTATTTTATTTATATATAGGTCCGGGTCACTAAAGACTCGAATATGTAATAATGATTTAAGGGTTAATTATATCTCATAAAGTGATTGAGTGTCTTCAGAAAATTTAGACTAAACTGACCAATTAATGTGGGTTTCTTTATAAACTTTTTGAAGCGTCAAACTGGTAGTGGCATTGATGGTCAATGGAGGGTCCGAAATTTCTCAGATTTCATTAAAAATATGTTAATTTGTGTTACAAGTTTGGAACAACATGACGGTGAGTGAATGATGACAATTTAAAGGTGAAATATTCCTGTAAAATGCGTAAAATACGACATACATTAAAAAACCACATACATTAAACAAGGATAAAGGTTAACTGGTTAACACTTCAGATTATAGCCCTTAATTTACAGGGTAAGTAAACAGAATTTATAGGTTTCTTTGTTGTTACCTATACAGTACCTCCATGTAGGTATAAGGGAACAGTATGCAAAGTTTGGGGAATAATGCCAAGTTAACACTTGCCCTGATTTTCACTCGCTGACAGATTTTGTGAAATCACGGACAAATGCCTGAAATTGGAGGGAAATCAGTGCACGTTCATACCAGTGACAGTCACGCAGTGTGAATTATCAAAGACGTGATCTGAAAGAATCGCCAATGCGTCGCTGATGCCCGTAAAAATCCTCCTGTGTGAAATGAGTTTTAACTGAAACTGAAAGGAAGTTCGGGGAGGAATTTTTTTTTTTTTTGCATTTTTTATTTCTTATTAGAAGGCCTTTTGACTTTTGCCATTTAAGATGATTTTGGAAGCTATTTTACCCTTCGTTTCTTATTTATTTGGTTTCACCATGTTTGCAGATTTTCAGTGTTTTATATTTAAACTTTGTGTAAGTTATATGTTACTTTATATTAGGCCTATAGCATGGTATATTTGTATTTATCATGCTATGTTTAATATATTTAAACATTTAATTGAGTTGGTCATACTGTTTTGTTGTTGTCAATTCAATCAATTGATGCCAAAATAGACCCCTAATTCGACAATACCTAGCACCCCCCAATGCTCAACAATATCTAGCCCTGAATAGTGGGAAGGGCCTCGTATTTATACTGTTCGTAATTGGTTGCAGCTGTATGCGTGGTGAGTGAGGTGGAACATGGGAAATGTAGTCCGAGGTGTAGTGCAAGAATGGCACAGGCGACCTCTGGTGGTGGGCAAACTGGACAGGATTCGTGACAAATACGATGTTTTGATTGTTGTATTCTAATATTCCAGACAATATTACTCAGTAAATTAACATTACCCAGTGAATTATTCTTTACTCTTAAATATCAATTCTAAATATCGGTTATCGGCACATAAACATGCAAATAATTGGTATCATATCGGTTATGAACTGACTGTTGCTGCTCCCTCTGCTGCTTTCATAAGGTAAGTATGGTACACAGTGAATTATAAAACATAGCAGAAACTCATTAACTAATTTCCCTAGATTTCTAATCCTGTTGTTCAATAAAATCTCCATTAAGTATCCTGTAATAATAGAATAGGCTGTGTACCCCCTGGTTAAAAAATACCTAGGCCTATATTGTAATACCAGCCATGTATTATTTAAAAAAGTGTATGTTGCTAAAACACTCCCAGACGCAAGATTGTTGTTTAGCATAGGTCATACATACCACATAACATTAGAACAGATAACCCTTAAATTTAAAAATACTTACAGTACATATAATCAGTAATTTTACAGGTTGCTACTACCTTTTTCCTCAAACTTCAGCATTTCATTCCCTTATACCTACATGGAGGTACTGTATAATTACAAAAAAGTATGCTGTAAGTTCTGTTTCCTCATGCTGTAAATTGCGGCCTGTAATCTTAAGCATTATCGGTTAACTTTATAAATAAATTTTGAAATTCTCCTGCTCATAAAATCTTTTCTTTAAAAGGGGTCATGAACTTTTTTTTTTTGTACTGTTCTTTGAGGTCCACTTATATAAGGTTATCAAGATTTTTACAAAGAACATTACAATTTAAAAGAAGGTATTTTCTATCCTGCGCTCTGTTTGAATAGGGTTGGCAGATTGCAGACTTGTTTTTTTTCATGTTTGCTCATCTGCAATACGTCGATAGGACATTTCCTATCAGATGTCAAATAGACATCTATTAAATGTTTTCAAGATGTTTTGGATTTAGAATGTATGTAAAACTGACATCTTACAGACGTTTGTCAGACGTTTGTACACAGCAGATGCTTTCCAGATCAAGTGGTCTTTAACAGACATCTTGCAGAAGTACATGTGGTATCTAGGTTCATCACCCCTTTAAACATATCATAAGAATGCTGTTGTTCTGAATATTCAGTACTTCAGCACAACTGCTAGTGTGATATTGTTTTATTAAAGTAGTCCATTGAACAAACAATAAATATTGAACAACTTACATTTATGACAGAACTTGGCCAGTTGGTTTGTGTGTTTCTTTTTTCCACTAGGAAGTCAAAAGAGGACTTTTAATGCCACATTTTCCACTTCCATGTTTGAAGGCTTTACATATTCAGGTTCAACTCCACACCGTAAAAACACACTCCTAAGGTTGTTGATCTGATGGAGAACATAGTTGAGATACAAAAAAATGTGAATAAATTTTTAGTCCATTTAGAAGACAAGTTTAACTGTAAAATTTCTAATTTAAATAGTGAGCTCTTACTGTAATGTAACGAACAAGACGACTGGGGAAGTTGCAGTGAATGGTGATTATTGAGCAACAGCTGTAACATAGGCTGAAATAAGACAAGAGGGGTGAGTACAACACAATAACGTCCATGACAAAAAAATTTTTAAAAAAATAAGGCAGCGTAACAATAAATGCTACACAATTATATGCGATTTACAATACAATTAGATGCTATTTACACTAAGTTAAAATAGCAGGATTTTCAGGTTTTTTTTATATACTACATATTGCAAAAAGTGGCAATTATCTGCACCTTAGTAATGTAATTCAGTATAAAACTATGCAATAATAGCTTGAGTGTAAATTATAATTTCAATTCAATTTATTAAATGGATACCAGCTTATTGGGACAATAAAAACCTCCCTACACCTACCTTAACACTACCCAATACTTTTCAAATTTTGATTATTTCCTTCATTTTTATGAAAAATAAAAACCTTTCTGATGTAATATGAGATTTGGGGAGAAAAGGAAGAAAAATGTTTGGCAAAAGGCGGATTCGAACTCGCGTTAAAAACGCTATTACTAAAAGTAATTTTTGTGCTATTACTAAAGACTACTAGCTATGCCACTGGAACTGATGTTTGACAATCACACGCCGATGGGGGGAGTTAGTGTAAATGTCCTCTACCAACAAGACGAGCTATTTGCACTGAGTGTAAATATACACTCCAATAAACAGATTTTTTTTTTTGCAGAAATCCACAGAAGCAGATGAAGAGAGGGGCACACAATGGGGCAGTTATCCCGGACAGGGTTTAAATTAATCTGGAACAGTTAATCATTCAGGGTTTCCGCGGGTCTTAAAAAAGTCTTAAAAAGTCTTAAATCGCTTTCCCATGAATTAAGGCCTTGAAAAGGTCTTAAGTCAGAGCAGAAAGTCTTAAATAACATATGATCATGGCGTTAATTTTCGTGAGGGATTGTTTCCTCGTGTTTCATTTTAAAATGAAGCGAAAGCATAATTTCTGTGCTACATGGTTTAGGTCGCTTAATATTCATTAAACAATATGCGGTAGATGGCGGTATAAGCCACTTCATCTGTCAGTCACACTGTCATTTTAATTTTTTTATTAGTAATAAAAATCCTTTAGTTTAGTTAGTGAACAGACAATATAATTAATACTGAACGCGGCTGCTCAATGCAGTGAGCCGAACAACAGTCACATCACAGATCAGATTTTATTTATCACGTAAAGTGAGTCGAGCTGACTGACAAGAGAGAGGTGAGGAAGACAAGACTATGGTGGAAGAGTTTCAAAACAAAATGCAAAAGCGCCCGTTTTAAAAATATTTTGGATTTTGAAAAGCCTTTTCACTTCTGCCATTTATCTAAGGTGATAGTGGAAGTTTCATATTTATTTGGTTCCACCGTGTTTACTGATTTTTATTTATTTAAACTGTATGTGGTTTTTTTAATTATTTATATTAAGCGTGCAAGGTGTATGCCATGCTTCCAAGCTTTCTTATTCGTTTTGCTATAAACGTTCTGCATTCATTTATTTGGTTACACAGTGTTTTTCATTTTTGTATACCTATTTAGACTTTGTGTAAAGTTATTATTTTATATTAGGCATATAACATGTTTATATTATTTTATATAACACGAATAATAATATATATTTTTATTCGTTTTGTTAATAAAAGTTTGTTACGTTATGTTAATGCCACTAATTTAAAAGTGAAAGTAAAATGCGCAGTTGCTCAAAAAAAAAAAAAAAACAACTTCCGTTCTTTGTAATATTAACATAGACATATACATATACATACATGTACACATATACAGTAGGCTAAGCACACGTAACGCGCCACTCCTCCTGCATTCGTGCCCGCGCCCGCCCTCACCTCAAGTACACTGTAAAAAACAACCTATAGAATCTACTCAATAAAATGAGGTAAACTGCGGTAACTTTTTACACTCAGTTTGTTTGGGTAGATTCTATCCTATATGTCTGAGTAAAGAATACCTGAATTTATCAGCTAAGACAAACTAAAAAAACAGTAGGTGAAGTCTACACAGCAAAAAGCCCAGTGTTAAATGAACTCTCCCGGGAGTTTGAGTCCATACTCAAGAGTATTAAAATTATTAAAGACGCCTGATGTTAATAAGCAGAATCACCAAAAGGAGAAAATCTAATTTTGTAAGTTGCCATTATAGTGGTCAGTGTTAGCATTAGTTTAGCTCTTTACCAGTAACTTCTTAATATTAGATTTTGTTTGGGTGTTGTAATTGAGTTATAACAGTCAGACAAACCAGAAGAAACAAGATTTTGTAGTTTTGAATATGCTTTGACAAAGTCATGAAGTAGCGATCAGAATAAGTGAGTTGTATTTTGTTTATGTTGGTTTAATCAGACAGGTGTTTCTGAATTTTTTTGACCGGAAAAAATATAAACATTTTTTAGATTTAGACACACAGACATCAACAATCAGCATGAGAATCACAACAATGGTGACCAACAAAAATGTATGTTGTAGCCAATCAAAACTCATCCATATCTCCCATCATGCATTGTGGCATGAATAAATTATGAGCTGATGATTTCCATGATGTTTAGAGTTGATCTGTTTCTGAATATGCTGTTTGTCACCATTTTTGAGATTCATATGCTGATTCATGATGTCTGTGTGTGCCTAAAAGAACAGCTTTTGAAAGTTTTTTTTTGATCGGAGGAGCTTGTAAAGCTTGTAATAAATAAAGGATATAGAACTCTAAATGGTTTCAGTGGCTCAAATTAAGTTTATTTTAAAACAGAATTATCACCACTGCATGACTTTTGCTCTTTGGCTTGTCTGGCTAGTTTAACTAAACAGTTGAACAAAAGCTAATGTTAAAAAGCTACGGGTCAAGAGCCCAACTAATGCTAACACTGACCACTATAATGGCAACTTACAAAATTAGATTTTCTCCTTTTGGTGATTCTGCTTATTAACATCAGGCGTCTTTAATAATTTTAATACTCTTGAGTATGGACTCAAACTCCCGGGAGAGTTCATTTAACACTGGGCTTTTTGCTGTGTAGACTTTACCTACTTTTTTTTAGTTTGTCATAGCTGATAAATTCAGGTATTCTTTACTCAGACATATAGGATAGAATCTACCCAAACAAACTGAGTGTAAAAAGTTACCTCAGTTTACCTCATTTTATTGAGTAGATTCTATAGGTTGTTTTTTACAGTGTAGCCTAGTGTTTGCGGCTGACTGCAATCATAATAAACGGTCCGGCGCAGAGAAAAGAAAACGGAAAAAGGCGAGATGACGCCCGTGTATCAGTTTCAGGTGCGTTCATAATCTTGAGAAACTTTTTTGGCTGTTAACGTTAATAACGTGTTTTAATGTCGGTAATAATTTTACCCCTACCAACGCACCTGCCTTACTAGTTTCCATGGCTTAAAATGCTTAAATCGATATAAAGACAATGAGGCAATAATGATCGGTTAATTAAAAATAATCATATAGTTTCATTAAATAACACTGTTAAAATACATAATGTGGGCTAATATGAAATAAACTATTTATGTACATTACATATTATTACAAAATACAAATGCCTGCAAAGGGCGCCAATAATTGTTGTTGTTATACTTACAGGACGAACAAATCCTTGTTTAATAGTGACCAAATATTTAATTCAAATATCCACTTAATCTTGTAATAGAAATGCTACAGCCTCTGTAATTTCTTCAACAAAAACGTGGGCATCACAACCCTTGCCAAAAATAACCATGGTTTTATCATAGTAAAACTGCTTAATTTTCTTTTGTGTGTTCTATGGATGCTTGAGACAATAAAATCAATTAGACTGTATTGGACAACTGTATTAGGCCTAATATAATCATAGTCATAGGTAACTCTCTAGATCTACAACTGTAATTTATAAATAATACAATTTAATTGCAATTTATTCATTTACTTTTATATTTTATTAAAGTTCTATTTTGACCCTGTATAATAGATGTGTGTTTTTTTTTTTTTTAACATCCATAATGAGGGAGGGGGCATAACAATACAATTCTGCCTAGGGCACCCATTTGGCCAGCAGCTGCCCTGTTTACAAGCTACTTAAAACTGAAGGAAAGCGAGGAAAAGAGGCAAAACTCAAACGAACTAATAAACAATTGCTAGACACTGAATTGCTGTCAATTTGAAAGTGAAAGTAAAACTCGAACTATACTTAGAGAACATATTGCCGTATTGTCTTTCCTTCGATTATTATTATTTTTTCCTTAAATTTTCTTTAGTTGGTCTTAAAAAGGTCTTAAAAAAAGTCTTAAATTTACCCTCATAAAACCTGCAGAAACCCTGATCATGGTTTAAAAATTTATTTCAGAAACACAGATTAAGTACAAATTGCTAACTCCTGAACTATGGACTCCTGAACTAAAATAAACTAGATTAATTTAAAACCAACTGTGCTGATCTGAATTAGCATGACAGAGGTTGCCTATAAAACATGGAATGATCTACGAAAAGCTTACAATTGGTATGGAACTGAGTAGCAAATCCAAGGAAAACAATAGCAGCAGAACAGCATCAGATGTTGAATGAAAGAAAATTAATGCATATACAACTTTTTGTAATTAATTCTTGCATGACTCCTTGCATTTAGCAGTTGTTGTCAGTTTTGTAATATTTTTTATATTGTAATATTTATTACGTTATACATAAAGAGAGCGAGTCCTAGTCAGAATTATATTGACACCCTAGGAAAATATGATCAAAGAAAGTTGTAAAAATGTATATATAATTTTTTTATCCTCTTAATAAATAAATATATAAAAATCACAAAAGCGGCTCTGAACGAAAATCCCCAAAGCTACATTAAACAATATACAAGACAATTCTGAGACAACACATGATCTTACCTGGATCAGACTGTGGCTTGAAGATGTTGTTCATCAGTAGATGATGCTATCTGAGAACTGCTGGTTGCTCTTTTATAGCCTGGATTCACTCCGGACATGGCAATGAATGGAGAGTGGTTTTGTAAGATAATGATCAAATGAACAATGATGCATTTAACATAATAAATGCTTAATGCACATGCAACCACAACTTTAGAATGTAAAACCATTACATGACATCACAAATGAAGCCAGTGGCATTTAATTGCAGACACTGATATTTGTGAAGCACCACTTCGCAGCTAGCACATGTACGTCTGCAAGATGTCTGTGCACAAACTTCTGACAGACGTCTGTAAGATGTCAGTTTCGAAAACATCTTAAAGACATATAATAGACATCTGTTTGACATCTGATAGGAAACGTCCAATAGTGGTATTGCAGATGAGCAAACACTGTAAAAAAATGTGTTCTACATGTGTAAATGCAGACATCAAACAGATGTCTCCGTGATGTGTGTGTGCTATCAGGTTTATTAGAAACTGACATTTGTTTATTAAACATTTACAAATCATCACTATATATATATATATATATATATATATATATATATGTGCACCAAATAAATTATGCTGTGTTTTATCTGTTAACACGGGTGAAAAGCAAATTCAGTGGACTACTTGCACTAAACATCAATTTCACTTTATTTCTAAAGCACATTTAAACATTTAAACACAGCCTTGGCCGACCAAAGTGCTGTACAAGTAAAAAGTTAATAGCACTAATAACAACAAAACAGTTCAAACCAAGCACTCATTATAAACAGAAAGCAACAGAAAACAAGATGTTTTGAGACATGACTTAAATTCAGACAAAGTGGAAGCCGATCTAATATAGAGTGGGAACTTGTTCCACAGTGTGGGGCCAGCCACTTCAAAAGCTAGGTTACCCCTCGACTGTAGTCGGGTTTTGGGTATCTGAAGGAGTTTACATTCAGATCTAAGACCTCTGGTGGGAGAGTACATGTGAAGAAAATCGGATAAGTAAGAAGGTACTAAATCATTTAATGATTTATACACCAATAATACAAATTTAAATTCAATTTTAAAATTTATCGGAAGCCAGTGAAGAGATCTTAGAACGGGGGTAGCATGATAAAATAAATTTCCTGCTTCCCTTCAGGAATCTCACCACAGCATTTTAAACAACCTGTGAGCGTGCCTTTTGGGACTTTGCTATACCGAAATAGAGGGAACTGCAGTAATCCAGGTGCGAGGTGATGAGAGCAGGATAGCAATCTCCAAAGAACGCTTTGGGAGACAAGATTTGATTTTTGATAGAGAACGGAAAAAGAAAAAACTGGACCCAATGACTGCGCGAATCTGCTTGTCAAATTTGAGGCAATTATCAACCATCATGCCTAGATTCTGTACTTTGGGAGAGATGAATTGATTTAAAGATTTAAGGTCAAGGTGATTTCTTGACCTGAATTCAGAAGGGTTAGAAACAATGACTCCGTTTTGTCTGAGTTCAGGAAAATAAAATTTTTGCCAAGCCATGCTTTCACATCCTCAAGACATGCTGTTAGATTGCCGAGAGCACTCTTATTTTTTCTAGACACAGGCATATAGATTTGCATATCATCAGCATAACAGTGGAATGAGACATGTTTCCTAAAAATGGAACCCTAAACAGAACCTTGCGGCACACCACAGGATAGATTGCGAAGGGAGGAAAAGAAATGTCCTATTTTTACAGAGAAACATCTATCGGTCTTTGTCAGTCACGTGACTGACCGCAAAAAGTTGAGTTCTGCCGGTGTTCAACCTCGTTGGAAATATGATGTGTTCTTGTTTACGGTATAAAAACGTATATTATATACTTACAAATACACTTATATGTTCTGTTTTTGTCTACCATTGATTTGCACATTACCTTATACCATTAATACCATTGAACTTTACCCTGTTCGTTCAACATTTTCCGTACTTCTTTTGGCTGATAAGAAGTACTGATAAGGAGTAAATCAAAAACACATTTATGAAAATGTCATTATACATACTTTATTTTAAATACAACACTGTGTTAAAAATCAGCTTAAAAATGCATAACAGAAGATGTGACAAGCATGGTGAACATCAACATACTGCTAAGTGGACACAGTGCAAGTACTACAAAGAAAGTTGAATAATAATAAAATGAAAATAATAAAATTAATAATATTAATAATAGTAATGTGATGATAATGATTTGATGCTTCTGGCAAACATTTCTGATTTCTACATGGATTCTTATAAGTGCTAGATGATCTGTCAAATAATTAATAGTTTGTAGGTAGAACACTTTCTGGCACACACTTTTACACTGAATGGTTTCTCTGTGAAAATCTCAAAGCAGTCAATCATTGCTATACTGTGTCCAAAGGACACCACAAACTAATGAGGGTTAATTTTGTGCTTGTAACGGTATAAAACAGTGTTTGTGCAGGCAGATTCAATCTGAGGTGCATGACGTCAACAGAAGTATTTCAAATTAAGGGAGAATTTCCCTTATGTCTGACATGAAAAGCAGTCCGTTTTCTTCTGTGTACACACAAGTTACATTCAGTTTGTGGCATCGAGTGGTGTCTTGTGAAGTCGACCATCTCCTCCAGCCTGGTGGGTCATCATCTCAGCTAGGTGCAATGTGTTTTTTTTCTTACAGTTTAGTCACGCCAACCTATATGAAATACAGAAATACATAAAAAATAAAAATATTAAAAATGTATTTTAGTTAGGTGTTCAGTTAAGTATTTAGTTATGAATTTCAGTAGTGAAATAAAATAAATCTCTACACCCATGCATAAAACGATTGCGTGACATTGCATGGTACATGAGGCCTTTCTGCTCCCTGGCTGTCTGGTTCATCGGTTTAAAAACCTGCTTTTCATTCTTAAGGTATTGTTTTCGTTATAATGTACTGATTCAAATTAGTTATCATAACAATTATTTTACCACTAAGCTGACATGCTCTCGTGTATGAACAGGCAGCATCTGTGGTGGGGTACGCACCGGCGCAACCATCAAACATATTTCAAAGGAATCCGGTGCCACTTTCCTGACCGCATCTCTGTCTTTACTGGGTGCTTTTAGGGAATATTTGCATTTATCCACACTTGTCATTAGGCCGTATACCTGCACTACACCACTGAATAGCATTGATAACCCAAAACAACATGTGGATATAACGTTAGGTACTAAAGAAAATAGAGAATAAGCACATACTAAAAAAATCGCTTACTTACCTTTATGAAAATGTTGAGGGCAAATATGATGATTTTGCACATCACCACTGATATGCAGGCATTCTGACGCTTCTTGGTTATTTCCGCTGCATGTTGTCTAATGTTTCCTTCAAGTAGGAGACCTAAAATATCTTTCCTCGTGGTCAGTTTTTAACCTTTTCTGTCGTGTAATTTACCATCGCTGACTTTAACACAACAAAAACGTACCATTTTGAATCAAATCAAGAAAACAATTCTGCAACTACAGAACACCTCGGCTTTGATACCTTACAAATGGCGGCGGTACCCAAAATGCAATTCGATTCTCATGAGTGTGACGTCACCTGACAAAGACCGATTGCTTAAAATAAGATTTAAACCAACTTAAAACAGCCCCCCCAGCCCAACACAAGACTCCAACTGTGACATAAGGATGGCACGATCAACAGTATCAAATGCAGAGGACAAAACTAGCATCACTAAAATGACAGAGTCTCCTGAATCTGTTGCCATATAAATATCATTAAGAACTTTTACAAGTGCAGTTTCTGTGCTGTTAAATTTTTTAAACCTGACTGTTGTCAGGCATTCACCACAGCCACCTCTATCAGCCACGTCACCTACAGCGCCACCCATCCGTTCTGCCTCACCGGAGTTCTGATTGGTTTCACCTGACTCTCGTTGCCACACCCTTTAAATAGACTGTTCCGTCATTCAGTGTTTGTCTGGTCTACAGTTCACTACCCCGAATGCTAGCTCCAGACCGCTATCTCCACAGAATCGCTGGTGTGTGCTCCTTCTGCCACCAGCACCCCTTTGTTGAAGCCTATGAACTCTACTTTCAGGAAAGTCAAATCAACCCGTACATCTGTTACTGTTTTATGTCTGCTGTGCATCACTCTGTTAATAAACCACCTTTCATTCCGTTTTACTTCCCTCTCTGGTCTCCTCCTTACCCCAGCGTGACAACTGTACAGATCGGACAATAATTGGATAAGATAGAGGGATCAAGTGAGCGTTTGTTTAGTACTGGAGTAACTGTGGCAGTTTTCAAACTTGAAGGTATAGCTCCTTCAAGTAATGATTTGTTAAATAGTGACACCAGCCTGGGGCCGACAGTGTCAAATATTTGCCTCAAATAGAGAGGATGTATAGTGTCAAATGCACAAAAGGAAGGTTTAAGTTTAAACATAACTTCCTTTACAGAATGTAGAGACAGGATTGAAAGAGGTCCACAGGACAGATGTATTCATCTCTGTCTGTATTTTATTAACAGAGACCTGAAACTGGGCTTGAAACTTTAATGCCAAAATAGGGGAAAAAAAGGACGCCTTAGCTTTCTTGACAGCATTCTGATATGACAAAAGGCAGTTCTTTAAGATCTCTTCCGGTTCCTTTCTGCTTTCCTGCAAGTCTCTCTCATGGAACGAATATTATGATCAACCCTTGGCTCTGACTTAGATACAGACTTTTGCTTGAAGAGCTTAAAAGTTCAGTATTTAAAACAGCAAAATACTGTTCAGTATCCTGGGCTTCAATGTGAAAAAGAACAACTTTGCTGCCGTCCCCACTTGTGTGTCGTGATCTGTGAAAACAGTAAAAAGTGGCGTAAACACTTATGGAGATTTTAATGAGAGAACTGTGCAAAAACTAAAACAAACATTACATTAATAACATAGGAGTCATCAGTGGGGCTCTTTTTCACTCCCTTCACTTCCTTAATCAGCATATTCTCAAAAATGCCTCCCCGATGTCCATAAATGGAGGCCAGGTAGGCCGTCAGGTGGCCATAGAAGCTCCACTGATCTTTAGACTCAGGTTGCAATATATTCATTACTTAATCTATGAATCATATAGAATGTTTATTTGTTGCTGATGTAGTAATCTTTAATAAATGGTTTACTTCTTTATGAACTAAACATTAACTTGTGATTACCTGTGCATAAATTAAGCATGAATTAATGCATATTTGTGCACACGTAAACTGTTACCGCATGGAAGTCTTGGATGCTCTGAAAAAATCTGAATTTCAACGATAAATTTTGATGATTTTTTTTCAAATGTTGCATGTTGTTGTTGTTGTCGGGGTGATGCACTCCGGTCCTGGAGAGTTCAGCTCCAACCCTAATAAAAACTCACCTGCCTGTATCTTTCTAGTAACCTTTCTGACCTTGATTAGCTTGTTCAGGTGTGTTTGATTAGGGTTGAAGCACTGCAGGGCTGTGGCTCTCCAGGACCAACATTCACCACCCCTGCACTAGACCTTAAAAGGTTAAAAATTTGAGATTGCTGAAACTCAGGCTGTGGAACATCATCACTGGATGTGGCTAAAGTCTCTGCATCCTCAGAGTAGTCAGAAGACAAACATGAACAGACTACTATAATACAACTTAGTATAATACAACAAGAAAGTTTTGAACCTACCAATCAACTTTCTCATTTAGATACAAGAAAATGAAAGTAATTTCCATAAAACAACTGTATGACAAAAATAATAGGGTAGGATTAATAGAATAAGAAAGCTAATATTTATGATTTATACAATATATACCATGAACAAATTTAAAGGTGGGGTATGTATTTCTTCAAAAACGCTTTAGAAATCGGAGCCAGGCTGAGTACCAAAACAAACTTGTAGCCAATCAGCAGTAAGGGGCACATCTTGTCATGATGGGGAGGAGAGAGCTCCCAGTGCACAGGAGGATATTAGTCGATCCAAGCGAAGAAAGAAAGATAAGGATAAAAAACAAAAGAAGAAAAGGCAGCAGTTCCCAATCCCAGTCCTCAGTTCCCAATTCCCAGTCCACACACCCGATTCAGATAACCAGCTCGTTAGAAGAGAGCTATGTGCATGAATTGTTTTCCGATTGACATGATCCCTACACAGTGTTCATTGCTCTCTATTTTATGAGCAGGGGATTCCGTTGAAGTTTACTTCATTTCGGAACATTCATTCATGAATCTGCGCTGCACCGATGCCTGCAGCATCTTCACATACAGACGAAACTTACTAGAGAAGTGTGAACTGTGAAGTGTGGCATCATATACCTCTAAATAAATACAATTTAAATTTACGTCTGACACACTTTAATGTGCTCTGAATGTAAGCTAGATAGATAGAGGGCGCGAGGAATGGGGGTGGGAAACGCTGCAATAAGGCAAAAAGGAACAGCTTCTATGAAATCTTGCCTCTGCCGGCTTATCTGACACCACCAGAAACATATCATTTTGATGTTTCCAACCATTGAGTTATTTCAGAATGATCAATTCTTTAATGAGGTTTAACATTAAAGTTGTCTCTTTCTTGGACCAGAAGTGCTGCCACTTTGTAGCCATGATGTTTTCTACTCTTTCTTCTGTGTGTGTGACGTGTACCTGACATGCACAATCAGACGTGCACATGAATAAACTGTTAGAATGCTGAAAAGGCGTTTACATGCGAAGCAAAATTGGGGTATTGGCCAAAAAACTACTTGTTCAGATCAGATTTAGATAAAAGAAATCCATTACATTACACATTATCACTTATTAAGCATAATCAACTTAAGAACATGCATGTTAACTTGTTAACGCAAGTTGGAGAGAACCAAAGGGGCCGGAAGGCCTGCAATCAGATGCCGAGTTTGCATTGCTTCTTCTCGATTTGTTTCACAGAACTAATATATGTTGGCTTTTGCTTGAATATGCTCATGTGTCATGTTCACTTGTTTGTTCATCTGCAATCGGCTGGCACAGCAGATTCTGCCATAATCATTTCCTGGTCTGTGTGTGTATGTGTGGGGTGGAGCTATCAAAATAGGGGTGAGCCCCTTTTGGGGTAGGGGCGTGTTTGTTTTGGTGATTTTAAATATCAACACCGGCTTTCAGAAAACACTTCTTCACTTCTTCAGAAAACACCCTTCCTTTAACTGGTAAAATTCATCAACGAAATAAGTTTATTAGCCAATAAGTTAAATTACCCAAGGGAGATGTTGATATCTCATCAACGTCAGCTGGAGGGTCTTCGAAAGCAATATCAATTGCGTTATCATCAACTGAAGACAATGGCCTGTACCCTCTTAGCTGGTCCAGTTCGTTGTACTGTAAAAAGGGCAGTTTTGTGAGTCTTGACCCACTGGTGTTGTTTTTTTTACATTTATAATAGGCTGTCTTCAATGCTTTCCATCAGCAGCGTATTTTTTAATGCTTCTATGAAATCTTGCCTCTGCCGGCTTATCTGACACCACCTGAAACATATCGTCATTTTGATGTTTCCAACCATTGAGATATTTCAGAATGATCAATTCTTTAATGAGGTTTAACATTAAAGTTGTCTCTTCCTCGGACCAGAAGTGCTGCCGCTTTGTAGCCATGATGTTTTCTACTCTTTCTTCTGTGTGTGACGTGTACCTGACATGCATAATCAGACGTGCACATGAATAAACTGTTAAAATGCTGAAAAGGCGTTTACATACAAAGCAAAATTGGGGTATTGGGCAAAAAACTACTTGTTCAGATCAGATTTAGATAAAAGAAATCCATTACATTACACATTATCGCTTATTAAGCATAATCAACTTAAGAACATGCATGTTAACTTGCTAACGCCATGAACATATATATATATATGTTCAGCAGGACAAAGTAAAACTCCATGTTATAATTGAAGTGGTTTGTGACATGCATAATACATTTGATGAGAAACTAGAAAATATGCAACCACAGTTGAATCTGTAAAGCTTTAAAATATCTAGCTTCTGACAATGTTTTCAGGGAAAAACAACCACACAATGGAGGTAGTGGTTTCTAATGACAGAAACCAGACAAGTAATGATACTCAGTGGATGTGGAGTAACACTCTGTGGTTTAAGTTAAAATCTTTATGCCTGAAGGTTTATAGAACATATGGCCACACACACACACACATACTTGTTTTTTATGTATTGTGGGGGCCACCTGTCAGAATTGCTACATAGTGAGAACCCTATGATCTAACAGACCAAAAATAATAATAATTTGACAAAACTAAAAAGCCTGTTTAAAAGCATCAATTCAGATTACAAATATTTCACTACAAAAATTATAAACCTGACACAGTGGTTACATGTGGGGATATTTCAGGTATTGTATAATTCTGGTGTTTGGCAAACACACAACCAGTTTTTGTCATTGTGTTGATCGAAATTATACACTGATCACTAGTTTTTGCTCACCGTGGGGACCAAACTCACACTAATTATATTGTTTGTATGAAGCTATAACAAAGAAGCAAACTGACTTCATTTTTTAAAGTAGTTTGTAAAGAGACAATCTACTGTGAATTGAACAGGTGTTCTATTTAATACACAGTTTCTTTTGAAATTTGACAAACAAGTCATCTGTATTCTAAATTACATTAGGTCAGCAGGTCAATAATTAACATAACACTCTTTCAGGTCTATGTTCAAGGAAACACTAGTTTGAGTGTAAAAAGACAAAATAAAATTCATAATCCTTTCATGACATAAATCTTGAATAAGTACAACAAACAACTTAAGCATAACTATTGAATGCCTGCTTAAATATTTAGTTAAGTAAAATATCCAAGGATGGGAACTCAGTAAGACTCACCAATAACTTAATCTCTTAATCACCAATTTACTCACCAATAACCTAATCTCTGTAGAAGATCAGCATCCTCATAACATTGATACAGTTAATGTTTATCTACTCATCAAGTATCATTTAAAACACTTTAGACAATATATAAAAATATATAACTGGATGCGCAAATTCATAAAAACCCTTGATGTAAGCATGTGATGATGATTTGGAAAAGGAAAAGGAAATATATTGTTTATTTCATAAGTAAGATCTACTGTGTTAGGCAACAATATTATCATTTAGAACAATTTGTCTTATTGTAATATCACAAAAGATATGATTGTATATTTTGCACTACTTACTGCATTATTACAACACATATCTTACATGACATTGATACAGACAGTAAACTCTAGTATACTATAGTATAATGTAGTAATTATTAGGATGCACAGTTGATTTAGGTCGATTATTGTAATAGTGATTATTAGTTACTATTGTCACAATTTACATTGAATGATGTTTTGAATAGCTTTATACCATTGTTTAAAGCAACTGCATGCCACACTTTTATATATAAAACCTTAAGATAACCTGTAGGAAAAATACACACACATCTTAAGATCTTAAGCAGAATAATGTAAGAGTTTTTTGGGGTTTTTTTTGTAATTGTGCCTTTGAACGATTACATAATTGTGGCATCTGTAATTGTAATCACAATTAGAAATTTGATTCATTGTGCAGCCCTAGTAATTATAGTAAAGTTAAAAATCACTTTATAAAAAAATTTCCACAGTTTACTTAAGAATGCTATAGTATTTACTGGTGTTCCTTTATGTGGGATAATGGAGATTACTGAACAACAGTAATTACAGAAATTCCCATATGAAAACTTACCTGATGAATGTCAGGCATTCACCACAGCCACCTCCACCTGCCACATCACCAGTAGCACCGTCCACCTGATCTCAGTCAACGGAGTTCTAATCATCCACACCTAAATCCAATCAGCCAGGCCCTATAAAGGACTCTCACTCTCAGGGTGCTTTTACACCTGTAGATCGATTGCTTTGTTCCGAAACGGGTTAAAATTATTACAGTGTTGCTTTTTATTCATGGTGCGGTTTGCTTTCAGACAGCAAAGTTTCTAAACAGACCAAATGTGTTAATACAAATCATGCGTGAGTAAACTGTCCTTTCATTGGTTAAAGTTCCACATTTTTTTTCTGGGATTCTGCTCGGCTGTTATCTGTCAGGATGCAACAACAATAGCTTTGCAGGCTTGTTTTTTTTTTGTTTTTTTTATAGGTATCATTATATTAATCTATAATTTTGAGCAGGAGTCCAGGATTCGTCAGGAAAACATTTTTAAAACACACCTACTACAAACAGAGCGATAAGACGGCATTATAAAATAAAAAGGCGCGCTTCGATTTTGAATGATGCAGACAGACACTGGTTCATTTTAAGCGGTATTAACAAAACAACTAAGCTTCTGCTGTTCATGGAACTTTAATTACCCATTATACAGTGTGATAAAGCCTGGTTCGTTGGTCCATTGGATTGGATTGCTTTCTCACTACAACCGAACCGCTCCAGTGTTCGTTTGAAAGCGTACCGAGACCACCTCTTCAAGGAGGATACGCTTCTTTGGTGTGCACTCGAGTGCGATTACTACATTAACACCTGCCCAAATGAACCGCACCAAGAGGGAAAACGAACTCAACCGAACTAAATGAGGCAGGTGTGACAACACCCCCAGTCATTCACTGTCTGGTCTACCGTTTACATCCCTTATGCTAGCTCCAGACCTCTCTGTGTCTCTTCCATTGGACTCCCCTGTGACTAACCTGGACTCATTGTGGCTTTCCCATTACAGACTCACTACCACAGCTCAACTGATACAAGGACTGTCAGATAAGCTTATCACTAATCCATCAATTCTTGCATTCCATTTTACAATACTGTCAATAAAGCTCTTGTTTGGTCTCGTCAAACTCCATTTCTGGAGGGCTGCAGCCCTGCAGAGTTTAGTTCTAACCCTGCTCCAACGCACAAACCATGTATTTTTCGAATAAGCCTGGATGACTTCATTAGCTGGATCAGCTGTGTTTAATTAGGGTTGAAGCTAAACTCTGTAGGGATGTGGCCCTCCAGGAACAGAAGTTTGACACTCCTGCTATAGTTAAACCATGGGTACCACAAAACAGCCATGGTTGTGCTAAAAAACTTTGGTTAAAACCGCTTCAGTCCTGTTGCATATTTTGAATTTTTATAGAATTAAGCATACATGAATTGGGGCCATCAAGTACAGTCGAGTGGAACAGAAATCATTAGGGTGAGTGCCTCAGATTGCGTTTTGTCTTGCGGATTATTTCAAGCAGGTAAAACAGTTGTTCAAAGTTAAGCTATTTACATTTTGTAAATAGTTCATTGTTTCTGTAACATCTGTACGTTTCTCATCAATGGCTGAGATTAAGCTTTTTAAATGTGTATGATTTCATGATTGAATAAATATTTACAAATATATTCTTTTGTTTTTATTTTGTCTCCCAATGTTGCCTGTGTATTATAAAAACTGCTTTTAAACAATAGGCTGATAGCTCAGGACCACACAAGAACTTGGAACTGCATGCCTGAATGTTGATCTACACTCAACTGAATATTATTTTGATACACACCCTCACACTCATACTTTATCAAAGATTATCATAAATGTTACGCTTCAGTTGCGTTAACTGTTGTGTTCTGTAGCAATGCTTTAGAATGTTGGTCAAATTAAAGGGGTCATCGGATGCTAAGTTCACTTTTTCATGTTGTTTGAACATTAATGTGCGTTGGCAGTGTATGTACAAATCTACCCTATAATAATAAATTCATGCAGTGGTTTTTAATCAATCTGTAAAAATAATATCCCCTTTTTCAAATCGAGCCGTTCTCAGATGCTACCGCTCCCGCGATAGTTGATTGACATGAGCTGTTACCTTAGACCAGCTGTCACAGTCCAGTAACTTTCCTTGTTTCGATGCCAAAGACTGTATGATCGATTGGGTGACAGGCCTGGAGGTAGGCCTATCAGCAAGGCCAGGTGATGGTGGAGCACACTGGGTCACAGAACTGGAAGTAGACTGGGGGTCAAGATGGTGGATTAGCAGACGTTTGATTAACCTCCTGGGGTCGACGGTGGCGCCGGCGGCCCAAATTGCATATTTTCATGACACGAGCAAAAAGAACCTAAAATGCTCACTCATTTTTGATCGTACATATAAGAGTAATACATCATTTAAATCTGTAGAGGATCTACTTTTATTTGAGCACACTCACAATATCAACAAAACATTATGCTTTTGCAAAACAAAGAAAATAAAAAGGGTGCGCATTCAGCAGTCTCCGTCTCCACACCTAAGTTTTTGAAATGCGTCAGTAAAATGAACTAAAACTCAGCGAATACGTGACGCACACACATGAGAGAGATATCTATAGAAAGCCTGATATTTGTACTTTTAGATGAAGCCCTTCTTGCCGAAAACAAATATTCTCTGATGAAGTAATTCGCATGAAACCAACTCCATGTTCAATCTCTCCCGTCTGCTTCATTATTTTTAATTAGATCACGCCCACGAGATGCTTTCGCTTTCATAGTGTAATGGCCACGTGAGGGCGCGCGCCAAACGTAACCGCCCACATCACCGTAAACAAAGCGCCGAGACTTTTTCTTTTCCAAGTTCATCTGGGCTACTTGTCCTTTCTGTAAGAAGATGCGACGTGAGGAATAAGAATTCGGAGGAAGAACAGACGTGACACACGGCGCGATTCATCGGAGGAGATATTTACATGAGTAAGTCTTTCTTTTATTAGCCTGCTTGCGTTAGTTGTTACTGTGTTACTGTGACAGAACTTGTACACATTTTACTAGTTAGACTTTTTTTTTCAAACTATAATTCATGACTACAGCAAGTGAAACATTATGAAGTACGTTTCATTTCAATGCATCAAAATGTGTCACGACGCCAAGATGTTTTTTTAACGTTCTATACAATAGAAAACGATGCGATATAAAGATAATAGTGTTTACACTTACGCTTAACAATAATAATATAGTTTCCCAAATATAAAACGTTTTTGTATTGTATAATACATACAAAGCATGCTTATGTTTAACATACATTGAGTGTATGTTTAGACCATGTTTATCAATACTTTGAACTCGAATAGATGTTTAACGTGAAAAACAATAATTATTACTTATATATAGATATAAAAAGTCCTTTTTACGTTAGTTCAAATGCGCGAGTCTATGGCTACAAACTCATACACTAATATATATATATATATATATATATATTACAGATGCTCCTGATATTAACATGCTCACAGATGTTTTTCTTATGTTGTTTGTTTTTTAGTGAGCTGATACCTGCACAACAGATGAATCCTGCTGTCTTTCAAACTGAGAGCGCTGTACTAAGATCAGGTGTTCAACTACACATATTCTAGTTCCTTGACTACTGATAATGAGTTTAGAGATATCAGGTATGATTTACTTTTTTCACTTGTTGAACAGAATCCAGAAAACAGTTTTCAGAAACTACACAAAGTCTGTTCACATCTCTGTGGTTAGATCAGGATGTTCAATTGTGTGTATTTGACCTTCATTATGTATATTTTGATTATACTGTGTTGTAAATAAAATACAAATAGTATAAAACTCCATTCTCTGAATCTCTCATTGTTTCTACCTGACAGTCACAGTCTCATTGATGGGCCATTAGAGGAGGGCCTTTTGTCTCTCAGGTGTGAATCACTAAATATTCATGGTCGTTGTCACTCCCTCGCATATTCCCTTTCAGTCACAAAACATGTTTTAGAAAATTTTAATCAATATATTGTTTTCTGTAAACGCGTGAATGAGATGATTTTCACATCTTTATGTAGAAAAAACTCTAGCCTACCACATCCAGTTCTCAAAAGTCTTGTGGACTAATGTTCTGAATGTGTTTCATGGTCTTATTTCAGTGACTTAAAGATTTTAGTTTTTCACTAACCACGCATAAATGTTGTTTTCTCAATGTCCCAAGGCTACTAAAATAATATACACACACACACACACACACACACACTCTTGCATTTGTGGTTTACGGGGACTCCATGGTTTTTATACTGTACAAACCATATTTTCTATCGCCCTACACCTACCCTATACCTAAACCTAGCCCTCACAGGAGACTGTGCACACTTTTTGAGTTTCATAAAACACTGTTTAGTATGTTTTTTAAGCCTTTTGTTTTACGGGGACACAGGAAGTGTCCTCATAAACCATGTTTACGTTGTAGTACCCATGTCATTATACACATTTGTGTCCTCATAAACCATATATACCAGAACGCACATACAGGATATTATGCCCCACACAAATACACAACTTACCTCAATAGGGGGTGTATTCTGCATTGTTTTGAATTTCATCTTGTTTTTTTCTGGCATGCTGCACAGTGCATAGCCTAAAACATTTTGTTGTTTTATTTCAGTTTAATAATGCTATGAAAATTTTAAGACATGAATGACATTTAATTGCATTCACCCAGATTTTAATATCAACGGTCATGGCAGGCCAATAAAACCTTAAAACCTTTTACTTATGGCATCTGTTGTTTTCTGGACACCACAGTGTACACCAATGGGACTGCTGTGGAACCCATGAAATACCCATTTGGCCTCCTCTATCGAATCCAAAACTCTGGCCAGTGCACCCTCTCCTCCCCGCTGTTACGAATCTGGTCGGTCACCTGCGGTCCGCTCAACACCAGATGTCGCTCTCACCTTACCCACACACTCTGACTGTTGTACCACACCCGGACTACATCTCCCGTCATGCATCACGCTGATTGCGTCAACACATGTGACCAATCAGCGGCACCATAAAAGCCCCGGTCTTTCCCCATGCAAGGCACGGATTGTTGTTAGTGTTTTTCCCATTGTTAGCGTCCTCTTGTTTCTAGTTCTTTGTGTTTAGTTCCCTCGCCTGGCTCCCCGTTTTCGTCTGTTCGCCGCCTGCCTTCGGACTATCGCTCATCATAAAGGACTATTCTCTCGTCTCGCCTCTGACACTCCTGTTTACTGTTGTTTTGACCCTGCCTGTACGACCATGTATCTGTCTCGTCCCTATAATAAAAGCTCGCAAGTGGATCCGCTCGCCTCTCGTCTCTTACTCCCCGTCACAGAACAATCCGCCAACAAGGATCCAGCAGCTCAGGACACTGCAGTACAGATCATGCTCCTCAAGCAAGGTGAACGATCAGTTGAGGAATATGTAATGGACTTTATTACATTAGCACATCAGACTTCTATGAACGATCTGTGCCTGATGATATTTTTCCGTGGAGGACTTTCTGAACCTTTCGGCTCCTCAATGCCACTGTATCAGCCCCATTGGACTCTAAGACAATACCTAGACATTGCACTACAAATCAGCGGTTCATCACTTACTGTGGGTGTCGCGGAGAAGCAACGCAACATCGCGGTAACGCCGGCCGTGCAACCCGCCCGTGTAATGGTGGCCGCGTCGGTGCACGCTCACAAGATGGCGGCGACGGCGGAGCCCGTTCACAAGATGGCGGCGAAAACGGAGCTTCGTCACGTCACAACTGCCGAGTCAAGTCAAGTTTCCGAGTCAAGTCAAGTTGCAGCAGTTTCCTGAGTCAAGTCAAGTTTCTGAGTCAAGTTGCAGCTGTGTTTCCTGTGTCAAGTCAGGTTAAAGCTGTGTTTCCTGTGTCAAGTCAAGTCAGAGCTATCGCTCCTGTCTCAAGTCAAGTTACAGCCATCTTTACTGAGCCAAGCACTGACAGGAGGGCTGGCACGCCAGAGCCACTGCACAAGATGGCTGCCACGCCAGAGCCACCGCACAAGATGGCTGCCACGCCAGAGCCACCGCACAAGATGGCTGCCACGCCAGAGCCACCGCACAAGATGGCCGCCGTCTCCAAGCCACTCCACAAGATGGCCGCCGTCTCCAAGCCACTCCACAAGATGGTCGCCATTCCAGAACCTGTGGTCAGCACCCGGACGCCACCTGTGGTCATGATGGCCCATGTGCTGGACTCGCCCCTAATGACGGTATGGGCAGCTAAAGTGGCGCTCCTTCACGCCGCGGCGGCTACCCCTGGGTCAAGTCAGGCTTTCAAGTCAAGCAGGAGTCAAGTAAAGTCATTGATCTTCACGAGCCAAGTCATGTCACTGCTGATCTCCGAGAGTCAAGTCAGTTTACTATTGGTCTTCACAGGCCAGGCCAGGCCACAACCGATCTTCACGAATCAAGTCAAATCACAGCCAATCTCCATGAACCAGGTCAAACCACAGCTGATCTTCATGAGCCAAGTGAAGTTATTGCTGCTGCTCCAGAACCAAGTCACGTCTCGTCTGACCTTCCAGAGCCCCGTCACGTTTCGTCTATCTGCCCAGAACCTCACCACATCTCGTCTGACAGCCCAGAGTCCAGTCACGTCCCACCTGACGGCCCAGAGTCCAGTCACGTCCCGCCTGACGGCCCAGAGTCAAGTCCCATCCCGCCTGACGGCCCAAGTCACGTCCTGCCCAACGGCCCAGAGCCCCATCACGCCTCGTCTGACCGCCCAGAGTCAAGTCACGTCTCGTCAGACCGCCCAGAGCCTTGTCACATCATGTCTGCCAGTGTGAGGGCGGTCACCATTCTCAGTATGTGGGCCGCACACTACACTCCGAAGGTCACGTCTGTTCACAAGTCTGTCCCGGAGGTCACGTCTGTTCACAAGTCTGTCCCGGAGGTCACGTCTGTTCACAAGTCCGCACCGGAGGTCACGTCTGTTCACAAGTCCGCCCCTGAGATCACGTCTGTTCACAAGTCCGCCCCTGAGATCACGTCTGCTCTCAAGCCTGCTCCAGCGCTCCGGCCTGGTCACAAGCCTGCTCAAGAGCTCTCTTCGGTCAGAGAAGCCGCGCCAATGCCTCCTGAGGTGTCAGCTTCGGCTGTAGATCCTCCTAGGGAGGCGGCGTTCTCCCTCAAACTCTCCGCTTCTCTCCTCATTCTGTCTGCCTCCTCTGTCCCTGTTTTCCCCAGGTCCCAGTCCATGACACAGGTTCCTGCTCTGCCCTGGAGGGCTCCTGCACCTCCTGCTCCACCTCCGTCTCTGCCCTGGAGGGCTCCGGCGCCTCCTGCTCCACCTCCGGCTCCGCCCTGGAGGGCTCCTGCGCCTCCGGCTCCGCCCTGGAGGGCTCCTGCGCCTCCTGCTGGGCCTCCTGCGCCTCCTGCTCCGCCCTGGAGGACTCCTATACCTCCTGCTCCGCCTCCAGCTCCGCCCTGGAGGGCTTCTGCCCTGCTCATTCTGCTTCTGTCGCCTGGCCCTCCCACCGCTCACCGGGATTGTTGTTCTGTTGGAGCGCCTGGAAGCCGCTCGTTGGGGGGGGGCCAGATATAGTATAAAACCTCCACCCGCCAGATATAGTATAAAACCTCATCTAAAAGTAGTATGTTTTGGTCATGAAGAGACTATCAAAGAAATAACTGAATGTGACTTAACTCACCTTTGATTGTGAAATTCTTTGCTCTTCTAAGAAAGACATGTTTTTCATTTTTAGAAAGACCAAGAAGAACCTTTCCAAATTTTTTCAGTTCAAACAAAGATTCAAACTTTTCCTTGTCCATACTGACAGCCAAAGTGACAAATTCAACAAAGATGGGTAGGTTTATTTATATGAATTGTCATCAATTGAGTAGTTATTCTTTTAACACATCAGCACAGCTTATTGGATGTTGAATGCTTCACAAATTTAATGTTTTGCCTACTTATGTAATGAACCAATTATTTATTCGCCAGGTAAATAAGAATGTAAATAAACAAGAACATAAAATATAGTGTCATTTATAAGAAAAGCATAATGCCATGTAAAAAAAAAAAATATATTGTTATATACCTAAAGTTCATAGATTAGATCTTCCTCCATAAATTTTGGTGTAAAATGTATTGAGGTTTATCAATGTCCTGGTTGTGTCAGATAGAGACAAACAAAGATGAAATCTAGTAAACAGTCTTTAATATAATCCAAAAACCAAGGTAAACAGGAACAGCAGAACCAAAACTTACAACAAGGTCCGACAACAAAACTGAACTCAATACAACTTATAAAGGGGCGCAAATGATACAAGGACAGGTGTGGGTAATTAACCAATAAAGAGTTAGCAAGAGCAGCAGCAGAGCCGGAGCGACAGCAGACTGAGGCAGAGCTGGAGGGAGGGAGGAGCCCAACGGAGCCGGTGGGATGGAGCGATGAGGCGTAGCCGAAGGAGTGGAGTCCTGAGGCGATGGCGTGACGACGACCAACCAAGGCGGAGCCGGAGGGATGATGGAGCCCGGTGGAGCTGGTGGACTGACGGGCGACGATGGAGATGAGGGAGCTGAGAGCCGGAGTGGAGCCGCTGGGCCGAAGGGCCGAGGCGGAGTCCAGGACTCAGAGGCTGGAGGCGGAGACGAGGGATCGTCCAGCCATGACGCCGATGGAAACTGGCAGATCCACGGCGAATCCACTGCACAGATGGTGGGCTGAGGGTGAGCAGCGGGGCTGCCAGGAGACAGTGTTGGTAAGGCTGATGCAGCAGGGGCAACATGAGTTTTATTTTGCAAGTTTCGATTCGAGGTATTTGCATAGATATAGACTTTGGGCTTCAGTCAGGAGGCGTGTCCAGCGATCGTGAACTATATAAACTGTTTGGTCACTCTCAAACTTTGGGAGAATCACTTCTGTCCACGGAGATAGCAACAGCGTCTGCGCGTAAGTCTTTGCTTAATACACTAGTATCATAGGTACTGTTTAAATTATTAAGTAGGGCTAGAAAGTATTTTTTCGTTCTCTGCCTATTTGTAGTGTTGTTGTTTCGTTTTAATTAGCACTTTGATTGCACTTATTGAAATTAGTATTGCTGAAATCCTGCGGGCACTTAAGTGTGAAGCATCTCGCTCTTAGTTTCAATTCAAGGTATTTGCATAGATATAGACTTTGGGCTTCAGTCAGGAGGCCGACAACGCACTTAGGTACTCCTCTTACTTTCCCTTCATACACTCCCTGCTTGCACCCTCTTTCCACCTCTATCATGTGCTTTCAGTACATTCCGGTTATCACCACACAACGCTCTAACATCACACGCAAACGTCAACGCAATCTCACTAACCTTCGCCCTATCGCCACTTCATCCACTGAAACTTTCTCGTTTACTGTCGGCCTCTGGAATTGCCAGTCAGCTGTTAACAAAGCAGATTTCATTTCTGCTTTTTCCACACATTCGACACTTAGTATCCTGGGCTTGACTGAGACCTGGATTCGTCCAGAAGACTCAGCAACCCCTGCTGCTCTGTCTAATAACTTCTCTTTCTCTCACACCCCTCGTCACACTGGGAGGGGTGGGGGTACTGGAATACTCATTTCTAACAAATGGAAATTCTTTAACCACTCTCTGCTATGCAACTTTAACTCTTTCGAATCTCATGCGATCACAGTAAAAGCTCCAATTAAATTCCACGTTGTGGTCATTTACCGCCCTCCTGGTCAACTGGGCACCTTCCTAGATGAGCTGGATGGGCTGCTATCCTCATTCCAAGAGGATGGCAGTCCATTTCTAGTCTTTGGTGATTTTAATATTCATCTGGACAAGCCTTATGCTGCTGACTTTCACTCACTCTTAGCTTCATTTGATTTCAAACGCCTTGCTACTACAAGCACTCACAAATCGGGCAACCACCTAGACCTAATTTACACACGCAATTGCGTTGCAGACAACAGTTTGGTTAAACCCCTACGCATCTCTGACCATTTCTTCATTACATGCAACTTGCATATTACTGCCAGTACACCTCCGACCCCTCTACCTGTTACTTTCAGACGAAACCTACGCTCCCTTTCACCCTCCCATCTTTCCTCTGTAGTGTTCTCCTCTCTTCCCTCTACAACCCTTTTCTCATCTCTAGAGGTTAATGCAGCTACTAACACCTTATGCTCTACTTTAACTTCTTGCCTAGACGCTATATGTCCTCTCTCTTCCAGGCCAGCACGGGCCACCCCTCCTAACCCCTGGCTATCCGATGTTCTCCGCGAACATCGTTCCAAACTTAGGGCAGCAGAGAGGAAATGGCGCAAATCTAAAGATCCATCTGACTTGAGTATGTATCAGTCTTTGCTTTCATCCTTCTCTGCTCAAGTTCATACTGCCAAATCCTCATACTTCCACACCAAGATCAACAATGCTCCAAACACACGTTACCTCTTCAAAACATTCAATTCGCTCCTCTGCCCTCCCACACCACCTCCCACCACTTCTATAACAGCCGACGATTTCGCCACATTCTTTACTGACAAAACTACAACTATTAGCAGCCAGTTCTCGGCTCCACACATACAGGAAACAATACAGACAACATCCACAGCTAACACCCCACTCTTCTCCTTCTGTCCCCTCTCTGAGGCAGAAGTATCCAAACTTCTCCTATCCAGCCATCCTACAACATGCCCACTAGATCCTATCCCCTCTCACCTTCTCCAAGCAATCTCTCCTACACTCTTACCAGCACTTACACACATCATCAACACATCTCTCCTCACAGGCACTTTCCCCACTGCATTCAAGCAGGCTCGGGTAACCCCACTGCTCAAAAAACCTACATTAAACACTTCACTTATAGATAACTATAGACTGATCTCTCTCCTTCCATTCATAGCAAAAACACTTGAACGAGTCGTTTTTAACCAGGTATCACTGTTTCTCGCGCAGAACAGTTCATTGGATGCTAACCAGTCAGGGTTCAGGAGTGGCCACTCAACTGAAACTGCACTACTGTCAGTCACTGAAGCCTTGCGGATTGCAAAAGCTGATTCCAGATCATCGGTACTCATTTTGCTGGATCTTTCTGCTGCTTTTGACACAGTCAATCATCAGATCCTCCTGTCCACCCTCTCATCACTGGGTATCACAGGGATTCCACTTCGCTGGTTTGAATCCTATCTCACAGGTAGGTCTTTCAGGGTGGCCTGGGGAGGGGAGGTATCCAAACCACATCATCTGGCCACTGGGGTTCCTCAGGGATTAGTTCTTGGACCCCTCCTCTTCTCCATTTACACTACATCACAGGGGCCCATCGTACAGGCACATGGCTTTTCTTACCACTGCTATGCTGATGACACGCAGCTCTATCTTTCATTTCAACCAGATGATCCAACAGTAGCTGCACGGATCTCAGGCTGCTTGGCGGACATCTCGGAGTGAAAAAATTGAAAAAATTTTACTCTTTTCCCTTTCTAGCTTGTACTTATTTGAACAATGCCTGTTATATGGTAATTTGAGCACTTCGTAGGTCGTTTCGCCTCTTTAGGACAAATCGCTTGATGTATTCTCCACCTGTAAGTCGCTTTGGATAAAAGCGTCTGCTAAATGAATAAATGTAAATGTAATGTAAATGTAGATAACACAAGGAGGGAGGGTGGGTGGGAAATCCAGGCCGGTATATTGTTCAGAGCAGGCAGGAAATTTCACATGTCTATCCTCAGTGACATTGGTTACGTCCAGTTCAATTTCTAAAAGTCCCAGTTCCAGACATCTCTCACTCTCAGCAGTGTAGTGGACGTTGCTGTTGTCAGCACCCTCACGCTCCACTGGAACATCCCCCGTCGCAGACATTGTGGCTGGCTCTCGCACCTGGTCAGACTTGATAGGCTCCGGCTCCGTAGTGTACTCAAGCGCTGTCACTCCTAGTGGTGATGGCTCTGTTGCTCTCGACTCAGGCTCAGCGAGTCGGGGTGGTGGTGGGCTGGGCTCTGAGTCTTGCTGCGAGACGTCTGCAAGGCGTGGTTGAACGAGATCGCAGTCCTCCTCCGCTTCGCCTAACGTGATCGTTGATCCACTCATCCATAATGCAAAGTTTATGTAATTTTGTAGAGTCCAACAGGGATCTCCATGGGGCATGACGAAGCGGAGGTTATCATTTAAACCACACCTAAATCCCTCCATTAGGCAGATGTCATCGCAGCTGGCACAGGGGCAGGTGTTAACAAACTCCTCTACGTAGTCCTCCAGGTCCCCGCCATTCTGGAAGATGAAGATGGTAATTCCTCTCAGAATGGTGTTACCCCTCCTTGGAACAATGTTGATTGAGACAATGTTCATATTGCAAAAGGGAAAACAAAAAACTGGTGAAAACGAAAATAAAACGAAGGGAAATCTGGTGTCTAAATATTGTTTCGGTCGGACCTTCTGTCACGGTTGTGTCAGAAAAAGACAAACGAAGACGAAATATATTAAACAGTCTTTAATATAATCCAAAAACCAGGGTAAACAGGAACAGCAGGACGACACACACCAAACTTACATCAAGGTCCGACAACAAACACTGAACTCAATACAACTTACAAAGGGGTGCAAACGATACAAGGACAGGTGTGGGTAATTAACCAAAAAAGACTTAACAAGAAACGGAACAGGAAAACCATATATGGACACAAGGGAGAAACCAACATAACAGTCCGACGGGGGTGTGACAAGGGCAAAACCAACACAGAACAGTTCAAGGGGTCTGACAATCAATGCATTCATTAAGTGGAAATTTCTTTTATAGTAGGACAAAAGTGCATTAAAAGTGCATTAAACATTTTATTCATATTTATCTGTAAAAATAAGAATGTTGGTTAAGAAAAATCATGGGATTAAAGACTAAATTACTACAACAAATTACAATACCTTTTCCTGTATCTTGTAGACAATTGTTGTTTTTGTGTTTTGCATTTGTTAAAATATTACATAAGAATAATTACATACTAAACTGATAAGAGGTAGGCACATTTTAATGATAAATGGTTAGTCATTATTATTACTTAATTTGACCAACATTCTAAAGCACTGCTACAGAACACCACAGTTAATGCAACTGAAGCTTAACATTTATAAGTGTAAGTAAGTAAAACATGCAGTTCCAAGTTCTTGTGTATCCTGATGAATATTTACGTAAGCGCCACCCAGTGGCACCAAATATTTTAGGAACGGAATATAGTGTAACACCGGCATCCACTCATCCACCGGTGACATCCACTCACACTCTGACTGTTGTTCGCTCCATGTAAGCAAAACCACTTGTTCAGCTCACTGCTACTTATCTCCACTTTCAATCTCTGTTGCAGAACGAACACATTTATGCATAGTTATTTCACAGCTTACTAGTCCGCAGTGCACACAGCAACCCGCAGTTAGTATGCATGTCAGAGTGTTGTGTAAATGCATGTCATAAAAAATGTGTGTGTGTTCTTGTAATATTTGAGAGAAAAAATACTGCAAATCACAAATCCAACCACTGTGTGCACCAGTTCTAGCAGGTTTAGAGTTCAATGTGTTTCATAAAATATATTTTTAATATAAAATATGGTTCATGAAGCATTTTCATAAACTTAAACCTCTATATTTTTTTTTTGTTTCACTTTTTAAACATTTTCTACTTCAACAATAATCTGCCATGGGTCTTCTTTAAAATGAGTTTGTGCTCCGTAGCTTAAAATTTTTATGACAGTTTTTTGACATGAACATTTTCCACTTTGGACCTATGTGTAACTTTTTTTAATTACTCACAAGGGTTAAAAAAAAGGTGTATTTAGGCTCGGAGCATGCATCAGAGATCCCAGAGTTGTCGCCGTAGACCGTAGATGTGACATAGATGTGATGGAGAGCTCTGTAGTGCCCCCTTCACCCTGTGGTGTTGTTAGTTTTACGTACAGTCCCCAAACTTGTCAATAAGAACATTAAAATAGTCCACTGATACTTACCCAGTTAACCCAGTACCCACCATGCATTGTTTTACTTTGTAACGATGGCACTGCAGTGCTTGGAAAATATATGCTTGCAGCTATATTTCATATTTTATTGTGTTATTTTTCACTAGGACACTCTGATCTTTTGAGAGCTTTTGACCACAAGTAGATGTTGGCAGCAAACGCCAACCAAAGCTGGCTCGCCTGTACATCTTTCTGTTCAGTACATCTGACCCAATCACGCATCTGAGCAATTTAAACAAAAGTGAAGTAATGTGCTGGTAATTATATCTGGAGCCCAGCTTACATTTTGTATGACTCTTAACACCTTCTGCTTCACTGTCCACCATGCTGTTAAATCTGATAAAGAAGAGAATGTAACTGTCAAGCACATTACTTAGTGTTTTAAAACCTGGCTCGTTTGGAGCATTTGTTCGGAACCTGGTGTGTTTTCTCTCCTGATACCACACACACATCTGGGAGATGTCTATTTGATGTCTGCATTTACATCTGGAAGACGTATGTTTTACAGTGCTTGCTCATCTGCAATACATCTATAGGATGTTTCCTATCAAATGTCAAATAGACATCTATTAGATGTCTTTAAGATGTATATGATTTCAGAATGTACGTAAAACTGACATCTTACAGACATCTGTCAGATGTTTGTACACAGCAGATGCTTTCCAGATCAAGCGATCTTTAACAGACATCTTGTAGACATACATGTGCTATCTGGGTACCTTAGTCTGGTTCGTTTAAGCATATATAACACAGCTATTGCTTGGATCCAAATTAAAAAAACGGTCCAAGATCACCTGAACGAGGTGACCTCAGGCTGCTTGAAAATGAACTCTAGAGCAGGTAGATTGTGGTGAAACCACACTAAATATGGGTACTGACATACAGTGCATTGTGTAAAAAGCAGCAGTATGTTTTGACGTATGGTTTAACATACATATATCAGAACAGCTGTCTGCAAAAGTTTACAAGGTGTTTAGTGAGCATCTCAATGAGATTGGCTTTAATCACTGTTGCACAGTGGAACAGGGCAGCAATCAACATTTTTAAAGTAATATGAAGTCTGCTACAAAAGAAAGCCACAATAACACTGTGTCTACACCAAGACACAAGCAACGCAAAACAAAAACATTGGCCTACAGGGTTACAAAACAACTTAACATACTGTACATAGTTAGGAAACTAGTAATCAAACTGATCTTGACATTAACCTAAACCTTACTATAATATCATTTTGGCTAGATTGGTGGGTTCACCAGTTGTTTAAGATGATATCAAGGCTTTAAAGAGTTAAAATAAACATGTAAGTTAGCAATATGAACATTAGAAACATTAGCTAGTTTGTCTGCATTAGTTAATTGTTAACATTAGTGAGGTACAATATAAATGGAATGTAATGAAAACACTGAGAAGAGCATTTTACCTCTGTTAAAACCACAGTTGTTTATGCGAAGAATCGTTAACAAGGCTAACAAATGCTTTATTTACCGATCGTGTCGGATTGACGGAATTCACAAGGTGTCTCTACTGTAATGATGCACACAACCAGGGGCGTTGCTAGTGGGGGGAAAAGAGTCACAGAGTGCATAGAGCTCAGAGGTCCCCCACCCCTGAAACGTTACTTTGTGATCGTGATCCATCTCCCAGGGCTCTACAGTGCGACTATTTCAGTCGCATTTAACTACTACATGCAAATATGAAAAAATATTTAGGAGCACCAGTGCAACTGACCCAATCAGCATATTTGTGTTTGTGCTCAAGAGAGCTTCAAAGGTTTCTACACCATGTTTTTACAGCGTTGAGTAATGTGTAGCAGATGTATCTATTGATTCGTTGAACACAATATTAATCAGAATCCACTTATTGCCCAAGATACCTGATTTATGCAGACTTAGTTGATTATAGTAGAACTTTGTGAGATCGTGATGAAAGGTGTGTAGAAGAGAATCTGTTAATGTCATATTGATGTAATACAACAGTTGAAAAAACAAGAAATTATTAAGTGACTTACACTGTCTGACTATAACGATATTGTCTGATTTCACCAATGAAAAAAAAGTTTTGTTTATGAATAAACTTGTGCTTTTAAATGATTGTTGAGTCAATGATTCAATTACCCATTCATAAGGACAGTCAATTAGTTTAGGAATAAATGTTCAAACAAATCGAGTGTGTCACGATCTTGGTGTGGTCTGCCTAGTTTTTTGTTGTCTTGAGTTTATTGTTCGGGTGGTTTGTTGTCCTGGAGCACGTTCGTTTGTTTTGACAGCTCGCCATGTGCTGCGCTGTCATTGTGGTGTCCACCCCGTTCCTCTTGTCATCTCTGTTAGCTCATTTTCCCCATCACCTGCATTTTGTTTAGTCCTAATTTTCTCCCCTTTATTATGCCCTTGTGTTTTCTGTCTTGCGTCAGTCCGTTATTCAATGTTCTGAGGCTCTGACTCTCTTGCTCTGTTTATCAACTTATTTTTCCCTAGTCCTGCCAAGTCTAGCGTTCCTGTCTTTTTGTCATTTTTTGTTTTTACCTGCCTGCCCTCTAGGATTCTCTCCTGCTTTCTGCCTTGGCTCTTTTCTGCCTGGATTTTCATCTTTTCACGGCAACCCTGGCAATCCCCCTCCCTGCTCACTCACCTCGCTCCCTCCGGAATTCAGCCGCAACCATTCATCGCCGTCCCACCGCCTCTCTTACCCGTGGCCTTGGCTGAAGCGGGCCAGTTCTCCGCGCTGGGCCGGCTGACCATTTGCTGGCGGTTGTTGCTGCTCTTCTGACCTTTTGTCTGGACATTTTTTTGTTTTTCTCAGTTTTTAAATAAATATTGAACTTTTGTTTTCACCTGCAACTGGATCCCGGTCTCGTTCCTGACAGAGTGAATGATTCAGTGATAAACTCAGTGACTTGCCGCCACCTACTGACAGTTTTAGTTTCATTTTTAAAGTATAATTTCAGTTAACTATTTAATTCAATTCAATCCATTAGTCAATATTTCTGTTTTTCAAATTGTTATAATTAAAACATTAATCAGATATTGTTATAAATAGTTTTTCTGTGCCACCTCTGTAGTGCACATGAGTTTTGTTAATACTGATTTCTTTTGATTGGTAACTTCTAATTCTTATTTGTTTGAATTAGAAAATAAAAAAAAAAAAAAATTATTTGACATAAAAGCTGGCATTCTTTTAGTAAAGCAATGGCATTACAAAGATTAAAAAATTACCCTTTAAATCACTAAATCCCCCAATAGCAAATTCAGTGCACAGGGCCCAGAAATTATAGTGACAGCACTGGTAAGAACATAACAAATTCTTCATTTTTTTTTACATTTTCCAGCAATTTTTCCTTAACAAAATAAATATAATAGAATAATGTTCTAAAGTGTAAAATAAGGCATACTACTGTAGGTCTGTACAATGAAATATTCTTAATGGTTAATCCATGGGCGTCGGAAGCAAAATAAATGTGGATGGGTCCTCCCCCAAAAAATTACTGGAGTATATGCCATTTTCTGTAGTATTATGCCTTTTATTATGCATATTGCCTCTATCCAGTAACGTGACAACACCACAAAAGACGGCCGATAGAATGCATTTCCAGTGGCGTGAGCGGTAAGGTGAACAGCTAGTGTTTTTTTTCTGGGCTAGTGGACCAGTTTTTTTACAGCAGTGGTTCCCAAATTGGGGGGGCGCGACCGCTTGGGGGGAGCGCAGAGTTATGATAAGGGGGCGCGGCAAGGCTAGTGTACAACCTATTTTTATAGAAATTCGAAAGAGATAAACGGCCAAAAAAATATCTGCCGCAAAGTCCGGCAGTATTCAGCACACATCACTCAATGTGTGACGCACCGCTCAATATTCCGCTCTATGAATGTGCGTTCCGTTGAGTTGCTCACGGCCCATATGAATGCTACACTCGCGTACCGCTTATGCTCAACGGAAATACAAAGACCACTCAAATAACACGCCGACAGAAAATGTCTATGTATACTTGTACCTGTTTGCAATAGCGTCATAAACTTTGCTGTAACATGCTGTAGTACTGCTGTACTGGACAGCATTGGTAAAATGACGCTGTCCTGACGGTATGCTCTGCTCACATGCTCTGATAATAATAGCTTTGTAGGACTATACATTATTTTGATAATTAGTCAAAAAAAAGTTATGTCTGATTCTTTTTCACAGAACTGAATAAAATAATATATTGAGATTTAATATTCATATATTTTCTGTCCAAGTTTATTGTTACTTTCAATAAACGTGGTTATTTATTGGCTTGTGATTTTAAAAAAAAAAAAAAAAGTTCAGTATCATTAATATTATTGAATTAAATGAAAAAGTCTTATAAAATGACTATATTAATTAAAATAATAAATAATTATTACAAAGCAGTTTCAGTTTCAGCCAAGAATTTTCATTTCGATACATCCCTAGATTTTTATGTAAAAAATAAAAGTTTTCAGGGTGATACAAGACCCCACTGTGAAATCATCTTGCTTCTTATATGGCTACTTGCCACATATGTAAAAAATTAATACAAAATATGAATTTCATCATATTTTATTACTTCAAGATGAAGGATCCTTAGATCCTTCCATGCAAATTATTGTGTTGTGTTTAAATTTTATGTTTGTTTTTAATTTCATTTATAATCATTTATTTACATAATCATTTAATAATCATTTTATAATCATTAGTCATTCACATAATTCATATTTAATTATTTACTTGATTATTTAAGTATTTTTCATTTATTCATTTATTCATATATATTATTAATTTATATGTTTTTATATTTTTTATAATACTTATGTTCCTTGCTTATGTATTTTCATTATTGTTCAGTTCCATGATTGTGGGGTTTCATGAATTGTTTGGTCTAAGAAATAGATAACGGGGATGTTTATGGAAATTCAAGGTTTATGGGATGTTAAATCCGTTTGATATATCATTGTTCTTTGAGCTGTACTCCTCAGACGAAGTTTGAGTGATATATTTCTGACGGGATCTGGTGTCCGGGGCTGGATCCTAATTGTCTGGCGTGGGGACCTGATCTAACAAAGATGACTCACAGTACCCGCTACAGCTGTCTGTTATCAGTTGTAGCGGTTTTTGTCATAAAATAACAGACCACTAGATGGTGCAGTTGATATCAGAAATGAGAACTGCTGTTAGCCGAGTAAAATTATGAATGAATGACGCAGAGTAGTTCTGCTCTAAGCATGGACAAGTTTTTGAAAAGACAACGTGCCAGGTAAACATAAAGTAGATGATTAATCTACTTCAAAGATAGCAACTACAACAAAGAGAAGAAAATATGAGAAAATCTGTTTAAAAAACAATGAATGCTTTGCTGTTTCTACTCTAAAAGTAACTACACTGTGTGCAAAATTATTAGGCATGTTGATAATCTTTTATTTTTTTTTCCAAACACATTTGACCAATTCCAAACCGCATCAGTCTTAATAACTACTGTTAATTTTGTATTTAATCATTTATATGTGATATATAATTGTCCATGAAGGCTGGAAGTGAAACACCATCAGGAACCTGGTGTGACACCAACAGGAACCGTTTATTCTCCAGCGCCACCATTTTCCAAAACTGCAACCTACCTGGAGTCTTCAGAAGTACAATGTGTCAGGTTCTCAGAGACTTTGCTTGGTAAAAAATCTTAAAAAAAATAATGTCCCCTTATGTATGTATGTTATGTAATGTAATGTAAAAAAAAAATGCCCCTGACTTAATAAGAATAACAAGCTGACGTGTTGTGAAATACATGAAGACAGTTTTTTTATAGGCTTTATAGACAGATAAGTTGAGAGTGACTCTTGAAGGACAAGCATCACATCCTCTTTTACCTCTGATTCAAGAATTCATCTTCTAAAAACTGCCAGTAAGTTTTGGGAGTTCATGTTTAGTCTCCTATCCTGAAAAGTCTGACTTGCAGAGATGGACTAAAATGAACTCCCAAAACTTACTGCCAGATTTTGGAAGATAAATTCTTGAATCAGAGGTACAAGAGGATGTGATGCTTGTCCTTCAAGAGTCACTCTCAACTTATCTGTCTATAAAGCCTATAAAAAAACTGTCTTCATGTATTTCACAACACGTCAGCTTGTTATTCTTATTAAGTCAGGGGCATTTTTTAGGATTTTTTACCAAGCAAAGTCTCTGAGAACCTGACGCATTGCACTTCTGAAGACTCCAGGTAGGTTGCAGTTCTGGAAAATGGTGGCGCTGGAGACTAAATGGTTCCTGATGGTGTCACACCTAATTCACCTTAATTCCTAATTCTTTTGCAGTTAACATGCATGTTTTCTTCTCCACCTGTTTTTTCTGACCATGCAGACTCAACAAGCATTTCGCTGTCCAATGGTCAAGCCTTAACTTTGCAAATTCTTGTAATGCATTAGTATTGCATTCTTCTCATGGGCATTTAATAATTTGGACTTTTCAGTCTGGGTTAAATATCTTTTTTGGCTCATTTTATCTGTAAAAGAAAACATGCCTAATAATTATGCACACCTGAATATAAGGACTTTTTCACTTCCAGCCTTCACGGACAGTTATATATCACTTACAAGTGATTAAATACAAAATTAATAGTAGTTATTAAGATTGTTGTGGTTTGGAATTGGTAAAATGTGCTTGGGAAAAAAATATGACCAGATTATCAACATGCCTAATAATTATGCACACAGTGTAGTTCCTTGTTTAATTTTTTTTCAGTAAGTTGTCACACACTGAATTTTAATTATTACGTTTCAAATAAATCCTTCTGAAGTTGTGTTTATGTTTATATGTAAATGCAGGGGTGGGGCTTGAATTTTTTTTATTCTGCAAAAGGGGGGCCCGGCAGAAAAAGTTTGGGAACCACTGTTTTACAGCAATGGCGGATCGTGGAGGCTCGCAATAGTTCCCGGAAGTTAGCGCTAATACTATCAGCGCCATAGAGATGCAGCAGAAGAGACTGCTGTGATCGACTTTTACAAGGTAAGACATCTATAGAACAAAACTATATATTATCAGAGCAGTTTACCTAATTATTATTAGATTATTCCTCACTAAATTAGTAGATTTAGGGGGTATTATTCATTTACCTTAATGCAGTTTCATTCATCGTTGTGTAATTGAGGCTTTTAAACGTGATTTTTGCTGGTGGAAAGTTAAATATTAGAATTAAATTTATTGCAAAGGATGCTGATGGACCTAAGTGAGAATGAAAAAGAGGCAGGAAATTTTAATTTGTGAATCATACTAGGCTAAATTACCTGAAATATATTAAATACCACTCCTGTATACAGTTGAAGTCAAAAGCTTACATACACCTTGCAAATACTGCAAAATGTTAATTAAAATGATTTCTTTTACCAAAATAAATATGTTTAAACATTATTTAGTACTGACCTGAATAAGATATTTCACATAAAAGATGTTGTTTACATATAGTCCTTAAGAGAAAATAATACTTACATTTATAAAAGTGACCCAGTTCAAAAGTTAATGTTAAACTTAATATTGTGTTAATATTGATAAATTAATTCAAATTTTGCAGATTTGAACATACATACGTAAAATATATAATTAATTGTGTAAAAACAATGTTTTAAGTTGAATATACTATGAAATATTTATAAATTAATAATTATGGGGTGAACAAGAATCAAAAACATTAATTTAATTTTTACAACTCTTTTGCTTTAGACTATACAAATGTTAAATTATAAAATGTAATGTTAAGGTTACAACTGCATTTTTCTGGAAAAAAAAAAAAGATGCAGCTATTGGTATATAGTTTATTTATTAGGGGTGGGGAAAAAATTGATTCACATATGAACTGCAATTGAATTGAGTTTGATTCACAAAAATGTATTTTCTTGTTAATATAATAATAATAATAATAATAATAGCATGATGTTGACAGAACAAAACAACTAGGTTTACACATGTAACTATGGTTCCCCTTTTAGGGAGCTTCACGCTGCCCTCTCATTTACACATGAAGATTTGATTAAAAGCCCAAAGTAAGTACATATAGAACTCCAGGCGTCTCGTGTTCAAATCCCGCCTTTCTCGATCCCGCCCCCATCTCTCTCCTACTTTGCTTCCTGTCACTTCTGATCTGTCCTGCCATAATAAAGGTAAAAATGCCAAAAAATAAATCTTTTAAAAAGCCCAAAGTAAATATTCAACAAAAACATGTCAATTACAAGTAAGAAGAGTGTCAGGAACAGTTTTTATATTATGTATGATTGTAGGCACTAAACTTACCTGAAAGCAGTGAAAACAGAGAGATGGAGTTTTCCTGTCAGATGTTGTGTTTTCCTTCAGAAAATCGTCTTCTGTTATCAACAACAACAACAAAAAAACTCATACAGGTTTGCAACAAAATGTGGGTGAGCAAATGATGACAAAAGTTTCATTTTTTGGTGAACGGTCTATTTAAAATATACTGACAAAAAAAGAAATTGTATGCAACTATATATTCAGTACCTGCTTGTGATTTATGTACTGCAAATGTGTGATTAGTTGTAAAATGTTAACTAAATGTGCTGCATGCTGGGAGTCATGGGTGAGATTTGTACTCTGCTGCTACCCAGCATGCAGCTGTTGAATGTCACCATTGTTGAGATTCAAATGCTGATTCTTGATGTCTGTGTGTGTCAAACTGATGCTGTAGATTTCAAGGTTTAGTGCATATGATGAACATCCATAATAGTTCATACACCTGTTGTAAACATTATGAAAATAATAGATTAACCACTGCATGAGATCAGTGCATCAGGCCACTGGATGATAATGATTTAACAAACAATAAAAATTAACCAAAAACACCTAATCAGACTTCTTTTTGGTTTTTTATTTTGCTGAAATAAATGTGCTTCATACACATAATTACAGCAGCCAAAAAAGTTAAAATAAAAAATCAAAAGTCAAGAGTCCAACTAAAGTAAACCCTGTTCGCCATGATGGTGAGGTCAATTGAAACTTTAAAAAAAAATAAAACATCTAAACCTCTGTTTAGATGTTCTGAAATAATATCTGTGGATATATGACAGAAATCAAGTCAAACTGTAATGTTGTTTGTGGAGATTTAATGTCTTCATTTATTTAAGTTCATTTTATCTTTGGCTGTGTCTGATTCTTGTGTTTCTCTTTCCTTCTGTGATTCTGCTTGTAAACAGCAGGTGTTGATCATTATTGGTCAATCATGACATAATGATCTCCTTAACTCCAACACTGTGTCAATGTTACTTGAACACTCTGTAGTGTGGAAACACATGAACACTGAGCAGGGTTTGTTTAACACTGGGAAATATTACATCAACTTTACCTGTTTCATTTACGTAAGACTGATGCATTTGAATCACATTAAGTTTAATTGATTTGTTTAAATTAAAACTATGTAATCTAAATGCATGGAACTTTTGTACGTAATTTAATTAAGTTAAGGGCTGAAATATTTTTCTGAGTGTATATTCATCCAAATGATTCTACACCTGGTATTTTTTCTTTGAAATCTTTGAATATTTCTTTGAGAATTGCTGGTATGGGGGTCCTTTACCATGCCTTCCTAGGTCCCCTACAATACAGTATAAGACATGAGTTTTACATCCTATTTGGTCATCATTTAACCCTTATGCGGTCTTAGGGGTATTTTTAAAAACTACATTAAAAAACTAAACTAAAAAAAAAAAAAAAATTCCCTTTGTCCAAATGGTATAAGACTTATACAACACTATCTTGATCTACAAATAAAAAAAATTGGAATGATATCTTGATTTTATGTTAGTGTGACAAAAAAAAGTTACATTCATGGTGTTTGGGGTCTCTGGAGACTCCAGGCAACAAAATGCAATTTTGTAACAAAATAATAGTAAAAAAAAAAAAAAATGTTATTTTCCTGTTTATTGATGTTTTTACTCCACATTTGTGCAGTTTTCGGAGGATTTATGATATTTTTAAAATATATATAAATTAATAAATAAATATTTTCTTTTTTGGTTTTTATACAAAAACAGCTTTTTATGTAAAATTCACTTTATAAAAGACCCACATGTCTAACTTTAATTCATGGGGATAACATGGATAATTTCACATGGTTTAGTGTAAGATTTTTGTGCATCTTTTGGAAAATCCTGTTTTAAAAATAAAAAAATTTACTTTTACCAGTAGATGGCTGCAGAGCTCCACTATTTGCTTTTTGCTATTTGACCACCTGAAAGATATCTTTTCACAAGTTTTTTTCAGTAGAGTTCATGTCTACATATTATAAAATACACAGGACACACAGGAATACATTTGTGAGGCCATATCTTATACCAGACCAATTCTTATAATTTGTCAAAAAAAAAAAAATCATTTGATGTTGTTGTTGCATTCTTATGTTCATGCCATGTACTGCTACTCCATATGTAAAAGAACTGATTTTGTTTCAGTATAAAAAATACTAAACTTTGACAAAAAGTAATTTTTATTGTTATAATTGTGATTTAATAATATGTAGATATGAACTCAACTGAAAAAAACTTGTGAAAAGATACCTTTCAGGTGGTCAAATAGCAAATAGTGGAGCTCTGCAGCCATCTAGTGGTAAAAGTGTTAAATACTATTATTTTGTTTAAAAAAATTGCATTTTGTTTCCTGGGGTGGAAAAGGCCCCTGAAAACCCTGAGTGTAATTCGAAAACGAAGACCGCGTAAGGGTTAAGGACACATCTCTGCATCCCTCATACTTTACAGTACATCATATATGTACACAACATCTGTACAAAGCTGAAATCCAAAACCCTAAAATATTTAATTTGCATAAGTAAATAATGTGAATGTGATCGATAGATTTTGATAATTTCCTTGTAGCGAGGTTTAAGAACAAAAACCACATGTCAAACATACTACTTGGTCATGTCATGTTCAACTTTACACCTAAATTGTTGTAAATAACCAAAGATATGTTTAAGTCTTTCTCTGAGTGAGTCTTACAATCAAAAAGTGTAACTGACCCAGCATCATGCTTGACCAAAGAGCTACATGAGGCAAGAAGTATGTAGCCAACGAGGAGATGAATAGCTCACTGTAGTACATGTTAGGATCCCCTTTTTTGTCCAAGGGTGCAGTGCCTATGACCTTTGTGAAATGTCTTTGAAAGGGTGTTGGACTGAAGGTATCCTAAAATATAAAGTTTCATATGATGTTTACATGAGTGATTCTACACAGGTTAGAAGACATTTTTAATGTGTTTACTGTGTACCTCAAGGTCCTCAGGAACAATGCTGCTTTCATCAACAACTGATTCCCCAATGGTGGTCAACCAATTCTGGATGTTGTTGAAGTGCTTCTCAACATTCTCAGAGCTGCATGGGCTTGAGAAAATGACGGTGCAGCTGAGGAGCATTTCATCAAACTCAGCAATGGAACTTGCTGTGGTCAAAAGTCCATAAATATGCATGGCCAGCTTGTAGTTCTTGGGTGCACTAAGAGAGAAACAATAATGTTGTCATAAATCATCAAGAATAATCTGTTACAATTAATATGGTTATATGCTTTATGAAAACAGATTTTACTTACTGCTTTTTGCACAGGGATTTGGCATTTTTCATGATATGGCTTAGGCAGCGGTGGAGGATAGGACGACTAAAGTCTTCAGCGGTGCCTTTTCCTGTCAATATCTGATAATAACTTTGGAGCAAGGCATTGAGGTTGGTTTGACAGAAGACTAGTGAGATGGCCTGCATGAGGACCATGGATCCATCACAAATAATCATGACTGGACTGATGTTTTTCTGTCCATATTGCTTGGCATGGTCTGTCTGGAAAGCACTGAGAAAATACAGGACAGATGAGGTGGTATGGTCACAGGTCACATAGGTAGCTGCTGGAAAAGGAGAGGAACCTTTATTTGGGTTTCTGACCACCAGCTCATATATATAAAAAGGACTTGTGCCGTGTTGTTTACTCTTCTTCACAATGCTTCCTGTTGCATCTAGGTATATTATGTCTTCTTTACATCTTTGGTAGAATATGTCAATGCTTTTCTTTGACCAAAGCATCACACCCTTTGGATGAAGGATCACTTTCTGGATAACCTCATCCGGTTCATCTCTTTTTTCTTCAACCATCATTTGGAGACTGAGAGTTTCATTTTTATGCTTCCGGTCCTTCATTCTTTGTCTCCAGGAAATGGTTTTCAGAACACCTGGTGATGGTGCCTCATCTCGACAGCCAGACTCTACCACAGATTCCTTAAGGTTTTCCATGTTCTGAAGATAGAGTGCTCTTGGTAGTGTTATTTGCAATTGCTGACTTATTTCCTTTTGGCCATTCGAGGAATAAAAAAAAAAGATGGTGCAGGAACACTGTAAAGAATTCATCTTCTTTGTCAAGACTGACATCATCGTCAGTATCACTCCAACTGTCACTGTCTTCCACGTTGTGATATTTGTCGTAGGCCTAAAAGAGAATAAACAATTATAATAGAAAGCCATATAATTTCTCACTTTAAATATTTAATTTATGTTTCAACATCTCTGGGAATTTTCAAAAACAAAGTAGCAAATGTACATAAGTTTAAATGTAAATAATATCTTCACATCCCTTACACAGTAATTTTTCATTAAATGTGCAATGTCGTCTGTTAAGTCTTCCTCTTCCTGTATTAGGTCCTTCTCCCTTGTATGCTCTTTATCATCTTCCTTTTGAAATGTAGTCATCTCTTGTGTAACTTCTTCCTCCTTTACAACTTCAATTTCTGGTGCATTTTCCTCCTCATCTACCTCTTTTAGTGCTGCTTTCACCTCCTTTGAGTCATCTTTATTTATATCCACTTGCTTAAACTCTTTCTGTTTTTTAGATTCTTTCTTTCCCCCTTCTGATTTTAAAATGTCTTCGTCTTGTATGATGTCTTTCTTGTTAGAATGTTCTTTTTCATCTTCCTGATGAAAATCACTTCTGTGTTGTGTAAACTTTTCCACTTCTGCACCTTCAATTTCTGCTTCATCTTCCCTTCCATCTTCCTTTCCATCTTCCTCCGTTTGGACCTTTTTCACATTTTCATCTTTGTATGCCCTTTTTAGTTGATATCTATTTGAGGATGTGTTTGGTACTCCCAAAACTGTGCAGAGATCTGTCCAGAACTTGTGGTCTTGCAGAAGACATTCCCCCGTTTTATGCTCAGATAATGACTCCTGAAGCTCTTGGATGTGTTTGAAAATATCCTCAAAAGATATATATGTTTTTCTGGAGGTCTGCTAAATTAATAAAAAAAAAAAATCTTATTTCCCAAAACACAGCAAAACATAAATGAGAAGTAAATTGAGAAATTACATTTAATTTTGTATAATAAAACATGTTTATTTTTTAACTGTCTATACATACATTTTTGGTGTCATATTGACCAGTGCAAACAGAAAATGAAGAGAAATCTGGTATGCAATTATAAAAGAATGAAACAGTTAAACTGCTTGAAAATCACCATAGTAGTATTTGGGGGATGTAGAACAAGAATCTGTTGGTTTGATTTCTAATTTTATGATTTTTTTTCATATCTATAAAGGAATGTAATTAGCATTGGTCATGATTTTGGTATGCAATTATTAAAAAATGATACAGTAAAACAGCATGACAATCACCACAGTGGTACATGGGGAGTTGAAGAACAATAATCTGTTGGAGTTTTCAAAAAACAATTCGATTTTATATTTTTATTATTTTGCTTATGTCTATACAGCAATGTATATAGCATTTGTCAACTTTGGTATGAAATTATTAAAAAATGATACAGTAAAACAGCATGAAAATCACCACAGTGGTACATGAGGAGATGAAGAACAATAATCTGTTGGAGTTTTCAAAAACAATTTGATTTAATGTTTTATTTATTTTTTATTTATTTATTTCTTTGGTCTATAAAGCAATGTAAATAGCATTTGTCGACTTTGGTATGAAATTATTAAAAAAATGATACAGTAAAACAGCATGAAAATCACCACAGTGGTACATGAGGAGATGAAGAACAATAATCTGTTGGAGTTTTCAAAAAACAATTTGATTTCATATTTTTATTTTTATTTATTTTTCTATAAAGCAATGTAAATAGCATTTGACGACTTTGGTATGGAATTATTAAAAAAGTGATACAGTAAAACAGCATGAAAATCACCACAGTGGTACATGAGGAGATGAAGAACAATAATCTGTTGGAGTTTTCAAAAAACAATTTGATTTTATATTTTTATTATTTTTTTAAATGTCTATACAGCAATGTAAATAGCATTTGTCAACTTTGGTATGAAATTATTAAAAAATGATACAGTAAAACAACTTGAAAATCACCACAGTGGTACATGGGGAGATGAAGAACAATAATCTGTTGGAGTTTTCAAAAAACAATTTGATTTTATATTTTTATTATTTTTTTAAATGTCTATAAAGCAATGTAAATTGTCACGGAGGCAAGACAAGAAGTGATCGATCGAGGATAGGTCCCTTTGTAGCGTGACGGAGAGCTCAAACGTGGATACACACGAGTGACTAGGTTAATCACGCTGTTCATCTGAGAACGCTCCAGCAAAGGAGTAGAGATTTCCACCAGGAAACCCGAGTTCTCACACGCACACAGATAGGTATATAAATAGCTCCGTAGAGCAGTACTCACGTGAGTTGGTTGGTGATGAGAAAGGCGACCTACACAGTAGTTCAACATGAACTCAATGTCCGGTGCCAGCTGAACCTAACTTCCTGTTTATATACCCGCGGAGATTACTTCCGGGACCTCGTGACCTCACGTGATCCGGTGCGTGTGACAGTACCCCCCCCTCCAGGACCGGAGATTAGTCCCCTTGTAGCGTGACGGAATACTCAAACGCGGAAGTGCACGAGTGAGCAGGTAAATCACGCAGTTGGTCTGAGAACGCTCCGATAAGGAGTAGAGATTTCCACCAAGAAATCCGCGTTCTCACACGCACACAGACAGGTAAATAAGCGCTCCGTAGAGCTGAGAGTTTACTCACGTGAGTTGAGGAGATGAAGGGACCTGACGTGGAGTCGAGCATGAACTCAATGTCTGGTGCAAAACACCACCTGCTTCCTGCTTAAATACCTGCGTGAGGTTACTTCCGGGTCCTCGTGACCTCACGTGATCTGGTACGTGTGACACCTGAATTTCATGAGAAATAGTGCTTCATCCAGGTAAATTTCACAAAGTCTTTTTTAGGTATTTAGATTTCATGCATACTTTTACATCAGCTACTGCTTTTTTGCCTAATAAAAATATTATAGAAGTATGCAATTTTGAATGCAACCATTGTCTTTGTGCCTGTTCTCCATTTTGGATAAGTTTTACTTTCAGCTATATTTGGAGGTTGACTATATGGCTTTAAAGGTGTTTAAGTGCTTGAACCCTAGTAATTGCTGGTTGTAGCTATATTGATTAAATGTAAACATAGAATTGTTATTATAAACAGGACAACCGCAATATATTCTTAGACCAACAAGATGGCAACAGTACACAACTAGTGTGAGAAGTCTGAGTTAACAAACTGCACTTAACAATGTCTCTTCTTTTCTTCTTTTTATTAGTATTGCTGTTTAAGTAAATGAGGGAAAATACAATAGTTAAGTGCTAGTATTAATTTTTAGGTGTATGTATCCATACTATCTTCATTGATTTGTTAAATTTGTTGTAAAGAAGTACATCTAAAAAAAAATGAAATAATATCAAAAGATTTATTTAAAATAACATTTTCACAAAAACAAACAAATGAAATGAACATCAAAGGCACATTTTAATAACATTCAAGTGAAGTCAATTCAATTCAATTCAATTCAATACATATTTTAACATGTTATTCTCAATAAATAATTTCTATATTACTTACAAACTCTTATATTTATTAGTTTAGATGCTTTGTTCAGTTTCAGTAAACTTTACTGACATTAAAACAAACAGACAGTATTATTTAAATAATATTCAAAATAATTTTGATTACAACTCTTATATAAAACTGTAATTCAAACTTTAAAACTTGAAAGAACACATTATTAAGAAATTTTCAGCCATTAAATTTAAGTTATTTCCATACATTAAAATGTTGTAAATTCAAAAAAGAAAAACAGAGAGACACACATACAGAAAATGACAACTTAAATAAAGTATTACATGGAAATTAAATATTTTTACTGGTACAGTTATATATTTAGTACAAAAGATAGCATAATAAATATTAAAGTGAAATATGTGCACTAGTAACAAACAAATAATTATTCATTTAATTATTTGCATATATGAAAAGTCTTTTGTTAGTAGATCCTAGAAAACTATGACACTTTGACATGAAAATTGACACATGATAAATTAAATATCATAAGAATCAATTATAAGTAATAGTTCTGTAGTTTGGGGAAAACATTTCAAATTGCAAAATGTTGACATAAATTTAAATAAAAGATTAAGTCCAAAACCTTAAAAAACAAAGAAACAAATAAAATTCATTCATTCATTCATTCATTAAACTTCATTTGTTTCTATACATTATATTCAGAAATATTGTAAGTTCAAAACCCTAAAAGCGTAAAAATAATTGGAAAATACAGTAGTAAATAAATAATATAAAGATGTGTTTTTTCATTAACTCCCACCTACACAAAAAACAAACAAACAAACAAAAAATAAAACAAAACAAAAATGTAATTCATTCATTCATTCAAGTTTACTTTTTTCTCTCTTCATTTTAGGCAAGCATTTCACATGAAATATTGTTGCATTTAAACTTTGAAGACTAAATGTCTGATTAAACAAGCCTACTGTTTCAATTTCATGTATGAAGTCACTCACATACAAAAAAATAAATAAATTTGCAGAGTGAAAACAAATGAATACAGAATAATATATTTGCAGACATCACAGTAATATTGTGTTTACAATTAAAAGTACTCATTAGTTTTCTTCTCCTTCTTTAGCCAGACCTGTATCTGTTCTATAAAGGAAGAGGTTTTAGTAAATGATTTACTGTATGATACGACTTCTTTATTGCATATTTTTTGGCAGCCATTAAATATTAAGATGCTTTCTACAGTAAGTAGGTTGTAACGCCAAGCCAGCAGAGGGAGCCCTGACCTATGAACTGAGTGTTGCTGCTCCCTCTGCTGCCTCGTTGGTAACTTCATGTTTGGTGGCCATAAAGGGAGGCCATTGCAGGGCAGGCAGAGCAGGCAGAAGCAGAGATATCCAAAGTGGAACTAGTGACATCCATAGCAGAGCGGTGTTTTCACTGACGATTTCTTTGGTCGTGGCATGACAGGTAGAGAGTTTATGATAGGGCTTCTTGGCTGTGACATGACAGGCAGAGAGTTCATGATTGGCCTTCTTGGCTGTGACATGACAGGCAGAGTGTTTATGGGAGGACGCCGCCCCCATGAGAGGATCTACAGCACATGCTGACACCTCTGGAGGCATGGGCGTAGATTCTTGGGCAGACGTGGCAGTGACTTCATAAATGGATGCCACCTCCTTAGGAGGTTCTACAGCGGGAGCTGACACCTCAGGAGGTATAGGCGCAAACTCGTGGACAGATGAAGCCTCAGGAGCAGACTCGTGGACAGACGAGACCTCTGGAGCAGACTCGTGAACAGATGAGGCCTCTAGAGCACAGTGTGTTGTCCACACACTGAAAATGGCAATGGCCATTACAGGCAGCACAGTAGATAGTGGGGTGTCTGTTGACCTCGAGGGTGTGGATGCTATGGACTTGTAGCTTGGGAATGTGGGTTTTGCGTGGCTTGGGAGCGTAGGCTCTGGGGGTTCAGCTGAGACGTGATGTGATTTGGGAAGGTCAGAGGGGACCTGGTTAGGTTCTGGCAGGACAGCAGTTTCTTGACTTGATTCAGGAACAACAGCTGTGACATGACTTGATTCATGGGGAACAGCTGTATCTTGGCTTGACTCATGGAGGACGACAGCTGTATCTTGGCTTGACTCATGGAGGACAACAGTTGTATCTTGGCTTGGCTCATGGAGGACAGCTGTGTCTTGGCTCGACTCATAGAGAACAACAGCTGTGTCTTGGCTTGACTCGTGGAGAACAGCTGTATCTTGACTGGACTCGGAAACTTGACTTGACTCAGGGAACGCAGCTGCAACTTGTCTTGACTTTGAAGCTTGACTTCATACTGGAGGATCAGGCATCACTTGATTTGCCTTGGGTGTGGCATAGATGATGGGATGAGATGCGGATGAGATGATTTTGGCTTGATGAGGCTCAGGCGTGGCAGCTATCTTGGCCAGGGACTCAGACGGGGCAGCCATCTTGTGAACAGGCTTGGTGATGGCAGCTATCTTGTGAACAGGCTTGGGGATGGCGGCCATCTTGTGAACAGGCTTGGGGATGGCGGCCATCTTGTGAAAAGGCTTGGGGATGGCGGCCATCTTGTGGGCTGGCTCTGGGATGGTGGCCATCTTGTGAGCTGGTTGTAGGAGAGCGGATATGACAGATGCAGACTCTGGACGGGCAGGCATGGCGTGAGCAGGCCCTGGAGTGGCAGGCATGGTGTGAGCAGGTTTTGGCTTGGCAGACTTGGCATGACATGGCTCTGGCTTAGTAGACTTGATGAGTGCAGGCTGTGGCTTGGCAGGCATGGCGTGAAAGGGCTCTGACGTGACTTGAATGATTCCTGACATGACAGAAAAATTACCAGGCTTGGCAGATAGTGGGGGATAGCAAGGTTCCTCATCAACTACCCCCACAGTAAATGGTGAACCAGCCAACCAGAGTGCAAAGTCGATGTATTGTTCTAGAGTCCAGTGAGGGGTATGGCGAGGCATAAAGTAATTAAGTGAATCCTTTGGTCCATGACGGAAGATGTCTTTTAGGGCATTGTCATTAAAGTCTACTAAGTGACAGACTTCACAAAAATTAGTGACATAATCCTCAATGGGTTCCCTCTGCTGGCTTGGCGTTACATAGATGTAGATAATTTTGTCTGTAGTTTTTTAAGAGTCTTTGCAGAGCCTATTCATAAGCTTTTGAGGTAAGTAAGAACATTCTTCAACTTTGAAGTGCTGAGTTCAGTGTTTATAAAACTTCTCAAGATGTCAAATCACTGTTGAATAGTTTTTGCAACTGAATTTGAGTTTGTTCATGTGAGATTTACTGAGAAATGAAGACTTAAAAAACAAAAACTGCATAGTATCCAAATGTATTCTTTATATATATGAAAGTGATCATGAAATTATTTTTGTCTTAGTGTTAGTTGTCAAGTTATTGTCAATGCATTAGCCTATGTACCTTTTTTTTTCTTGTAAGCAGAATTGTATGCACAGTATTCATAAAGGTGCATCCACACCTTAAGAGAACTACCAGACAAAAGGGTAGTTGCCATTGATATATGGTTAGTATTGGGAGGGTAAGCAAACGCAGTGCTGTCACAGTAGGGTTTCTCCAGACCAGCACTGGTTACTCAGGGGACTAAGAGGGTGCTGATAGCTGAGTGATCCAAGGACTGTAGGGCATGGGATGGTTTCTGGGAAAAGTCTGTAGCAAGACCAAGCTTAGCGCCTGGCTCAACAATGCAGTAATTGCAATGCAGATTCTCTTAAAGCAGCTTCACAAGGAAACAGTATGTCAAAATAGTGTGCTGCTCTCCTGTGGCCAGATAAAACTGTCAACCTTAATTCTGGGTTAAAAGACATTCAGGATGTGCACAGCACTCATCTGATTCCTGCAGAAAGATGTGGAATTGTGGACAAACACTGGACATATGAAGTAGACAGGAACTCTGGAGAATACAGTCTTAACTAAATGACAGAAGACAATTGAAGTATCTGACCTTTCTAGTTGAGCAGAGTGACTTAATATGATGTTGTCACATGTACTTCAAGGCCTACTAAGTACAGTTATAGAGCGATGAGCAATACTCACACAAACTTGTGTTTTAACAAAGACCATCAAAAAGACTTACATTTCACAATATTGAGAACAATGGAACATACTGCTTTCCATTGATGAGATCCGAGAATAGAAAAATCAACCTCCAGCCAGTGCAAAGTCATAAAATTGGACAGAGGAAAAATGTAGTCCCATTCCATGAATGTTAATTGTTGTTGAAACAAGGCATATAGATGATAGTCAATATTTGATATCTACAGCTTGAATCCATGAAATCAGCTTGCCTTGAGTCAACTGTCGAGGATGTCCATGGAGTCAGTGATGTAGGAAAAGTTGTCTGCGGTCAAACCTATTTGTGTTTTTGGTTTTGTTTTTTTGTTTTTTTCCCCACAAACAACCATGAAAGTACATACAGTGGAATGTTGTCATCATTGCAAACATGCTGTGGTGTTCCTGTAGATGATGAGACTTTGATTAGGAAATTATTTTTTACAAAGCTTCATACAAAATAATTAATTCAGTCAGTAAACACTGAAATACTATATCTAATCAGTTTTAATAATGTATTTCTAATATCAACATTGAAATTATACAACATTATAAATGTTTTTTTTATGTTACATTAATATAATACAACTTATCAATATGTTAAAAGATAGAAAAACATCTTACTTCTTTTGATGAGTGTTGATGAGGATGAAGAAGCAAAGATAGTCCAATATTTCTCAAACTAAACTTTTCTTCTTGCATTCTGCTTCATGTATCATATTTTTATCATTCTGCTGAAAATAGTTCCATGTTCTGCACATAAACTTGTGATTAACAATCTCATTAGTGGAAACAGTATAATCATGTCTGCATATATATTCATGATAAAAGGAGACTACATACACAATTTTAAAAAACAAAAATACATAAAACAAACAAAAAAAAGAATGAATGAATGAACAAACGAACGAATGAATGAATGAATGAATAACAAGTACTATAACAAAAAGTAGTTTAGAAAAATTGGATGGGTGTTAAGGCCATTGTATTATTGTATTTTTAAAACATACATAAATATACATAACATGTTATTAACAACTTATATTAACATAGCTAAATATTGTAATTTCAATTTCAACATTAAAATGTTCATGGCCTTAACACCCAGTAATTGCCTATTGTTACATGCTGCCTTCACATGCTATCGGAAATGTCCTACGTCCCAGTTCTGAAGACAAAATTATGATTGTCATATTTATGTATTTTATTACATTAAAAAAAAGCTGAAAGACAAGTTAATTTTTGCCTATACTGTTAAAAATAAAGGTGCTTCACAATGCCATAAAAGAACCTTTTTGTCTAAATGGTTCCATAAACAACCTTTGACATCTACAGAACCTGTCTGTTTCAGCAAAGGTTCTTTGTGCTGCAAAAAGTTTCTTCAGATCATTAAAAGGTAAGCAACTTATGGTTCTTTAAATAACTTTTGACTGAATGGTTCTTCTATAGGATTGCTATGTAGTTAGAACTACATTAGCATTAAATGGGCACCTCAATACAATAAAAATGGCAATTCTTCGTTACAAATAAAAGAGGACAAACATAGAGGTGAATCAGATACCAATTAGTTGGCATCACAAGTGAATCAGAAAGACTCAAGTAGAGCTAGTAGTAAAACTAGGTACTTAGTTTGAGACCAGTGTCTTAAAGCAGCAGTTCTTTATTGTGTACCCTATTGTCCTCTGCTTTGTACAATAATACCTCACCATCTTAAACTGTGTAACTGAGGAGTACAAAGTCTTTCTCCTTTGTAAAAGACTTTGTAAAAACTGTCTTTGACAAGCAAGACAACTTATTGTCATGTCAGAGTCTGAAGAAATGTACACACTTTTTCTTGTTTAAGTACAGCAGGTTTTTGTTTTTTTTTTGTTTATTTGTTTCTGTTTGTTTGTTTTTTTTTTTTTATATAGCTTTTGGCTGCACTTTGTAAATGAAAGAATATGGATGATTACTGTTCATAATTTAAGGCAGAGAATTGAAACTATACATTTGCATGCAAGTTCAACATCATCTGCAGTAATTAAATTTCACATTTAAAAGACATACATATTTGTATCTTTTGTACATACATTAATTTTATGATTCACATGTATAAATATTTGACAATTGATCATATGCTCATTTTAGGATGATTTGTCTGCAATATTTTATAAATAAGGCCCCAGGATTAAGAACTGCTGCTTTAAAGACACTGCACTGATTCCAATAGCATGTGAAGGCAGCATGTATTCCCACAGAGGCGGTCCACACTTAAAATTCACCTCTGTATCCCCCTCCCCCCATCTAGTCGGACGAGTTGATTACATAACACTACAGTAGCACATTTATTCATCACACAAACCAATTTTTCATTCCATTGTGTCACATATAAATACAGCTCTGATTATAATAACCATTTCAGCACAATGCATTCATGACAGCTAAAATATGTTGGCATGATATCAATCTCTATTTCATTCAAGTCCAAATCTTTTACATATACATGATCAATTAATGTGCCATGTTCAGTAGTTGCTTTTCCAACAATTTGTGTGAAACCAAAATGTTGCATTTCATCAAGAACACTTGATTTATTAAAAAGGTTTTCATTGAAATTTCCCAGAATTATTTTTCCACCTGGTAAGCAGTTCATTTCATTAATTAGGTTAATCAAGTTGTCTCTAAATAATGGTATGTTATATGATGGCGGTCTGTACACAACTGCCACAGTTGTGTTTAACTGTTCTATACTGCAGATTAGATATTCAAGGTTATTGCATGGTATGTCCAATAAAGCAACTTGGATATTTTCCTTGTGATATATACCAACACCACCATGATCTTCCTCTTTTAGTTTAGCAAAAACATCCTGAGTTGTGTCATATGCAGCACTGCGTGGTTTGTCATTGAAAACATAGCCAGGAAGACTAACAGCATTCTCCACATAGTCTGGTTTTAACCATGTCTCTGTTACACATATCACATCTCCTTCAAAATACCTCTTATCTTGTCGAATATCTAATATATGTGGGATCAGTCCTTCAACATTATGTAACATCATTTTGAATTTGAAGTTTTCTGTTGTTTCACATGGAACAATGAATGGAGGCATATTCTGTAATGCTTGCTCAATGTTATCTTTCGCAAAAATAACCTTTTCATTGAAATCTTCAATGATGAGTCCATCAAGAGAGGTGACTCGACTCAATGCTACATATGCTTGTCCTGCAGCAAATATCTTTTTCAGTGAAACAACAGCTTTGTCCACCGTTAGGCCTTGTACTTTATGAACTGTGCAAGCCCAAGCTAATCTGATAGGAAACTGTCTTCTGACACCACCACTGCTGGTCACTTTTTCCTCCTCAGGTTCAATAGGTGTTGCTTTCTCCAGTCCAGGTTTTAAACATGGATGCTTAGCTCTTGCTTCTTTACCAACTTGTTCATTGTCAAATTCAATATATATTTTGGATGGAAATGTTTCATTATCATCATAAGAAAATTCTTTAATTGTCCCACAAATTCCATTCACGAGACCATCTGAAACACTGATATTTTTCAGTAGCATTATTCGAGCATCAACAGCTAATTCAAGGGATTTTTCTAAACAGCTGTTCTGAACTCTGAAATGATGCCCATCTTTTTCTTCCATTCGGCCGGTTTTAGCATTTCTCTCAAAGTCTTGTGCTTTCACAGTAACTGTGTCAGAGCATAATTTGTGCAGCATATGTATGTTGTGCACATCAACTTCACTGTTGGTTGCATAAATGTGGATATCTGTACTATCATCGCCATCACCTGTTTCACATTTTTTAAGCATTCTAATGTCATCTTCAAGCATTGGTTGATCCCTTTTACGTAGCCTTAAACGATTTAGTAATTCAGCAAATTCTTTGTCCTTTTGCCTCATAATCTCTGTAAGTTCAATGAAAGTAAAGTGAGTTTCCCAAAGATTCACACTGTTCACTGGTTCAGAATAAAGCGGTTTTCCTTTGACAGGACAAAGTTGGTAAAAATCTCCAACTGCTATTATTGACACTTTTCCAAATGCTGAATAATCTCCTGTTTGTTTGATTTGTCTCAATCTGCCATGGATGTACGCCAAAAGTTTATGATCAACCATTGAAATTTCATCAATTATTAGTATTTGTAGTTTTCCAAACTTGGCTCTTAAGGAATTAATTTTTTCATCTCCAAGTGGCTGATATGGCAATGCAGCATTTGTTCCAATAGAGAAAGCAGAATGTATTGTTTGAGCACCTATGTTAAACGCACTAACACCAGTCGGAGCTGTTAATAGCACATGTGTCTCGTCTGGATTTTCTGATAACTTTGACAGAATGCAAGAGGTTTCATAATACATAGCTTTAATCAAGACTGACTTTCCAACCCCTCCAGGACCGGATATGAACACATGAAATGGATCTGGGTTTTCACCTTGTACTTTTGCTAGACACCACTGTCGCACTTTATAAAAGATTTGTGACTGTTTGTCATTCAAAGACCGCAGCAAACCCATCGCATCTTTCTTTGTCATAGCACATGGATTCTTTTCCAATTTGAAATCACTAACATTTGGTAATAGATCTGGTATGACATCATCTCCTTCCTCTGTTTCTATTGGCTGTTTTTTTCTAATATCCAGGCATTCCAAACGCTCAAGTTCTGCTTCTGGACAAATTTGAGCCCAAGCGTCTTCCATTGGTCCATGTTGTTCTAAGTCATCTTGAGCTCTTTGTATAGTGTCTGCTTCTTTTTCAAATTTTGCCCTGTTTGTGTCCACTATGATTTTCACTGACTCAAGCTCGTCATTATACAATGTTACAAATCCAGTCTCATAAAAATCCTGATATGAACTGAAATTAGGTGGTTTCAGTTGGCTTGGCAAAAAATGTGGCAAAAATAATTCCAAAATACTTTGATAGTAATTTTCAGGATTTTTAGTGGGTGAAAAACGAGCATATCGTACAACTGCAAAATCTGTACGAGTTCTTTTTCTCACAAACCCCATGTCATTTTCCAGTTTGACTCTGTCTGAGCAAGACTTTTCAGATTTGGACAGAACTCTGTATTCTGATGCAAACAACGCTAAACACATTTCTTTAAATTCTTTTGTTTTTGGACGGGCTCTGTATCTATCTGTGATGCTTTTCATCCATATTTCATCATCGTCAGCTTCTCCATTTTCTGCTTTTTTATTTATGATATTTAAAGGTAAACTCATTTTTACTGTATTAATACCAGTTGGAATAAAAACCACTTTTCTTGTTCCTTCTTTTAGTTTCATATTAGTCAAACGATAAACACTCTCTTGAGCTGAGACCTCTCTGCTGCGAAGAAAAACACTTCCCAGTTTTCTTAAAGCTTGTTTTGCATCCATATTGCCTTGCTTGTGTGCTTCTTTCTGTGCATTTGCGAGCAGCAATCCCATTTCTCTCTCTGATTTTGAAATGTAGGAAACTATATACACTATGCAAGAGTAAGCATCAACAACAAACTGTATGTCCATGTTTGCATTCCAGCATCGCAAAAGATCTTTATTATACTGATTCACCCAAACATCACTTGGCTTTCTCTGCAACACAACATTTGTTTTCTTTGTCATTTTGTTATAAGCACATTCAAATATCTCTTGATTTATACCAATAGATGAAAACATCGAGTCAACAGAGTCAAAGACAGCATCAGTGTACAACAAACATTCTCTTACTTTCTTCATTATAGATTCAGCTAATTCTTTTGAAATCTTCTTCGACTTGTTTGTCTTTTTGTCTTTACTTTCACTTTGTCCATCATCTGTTGTTTTTTCATTCTTATCTATTTGACTGCTTCTTGTAATGAAGGTATTTTTTACTCGGAGGACGTGGAAAGTTAAATCTACATGTAGTACCTTTCTTTCTACATGTTTTTGCATGTCTTTTACTGTGCTGTTGAACACTGCTCACAATTTCATGCATTTCTATTTCATCTTCAGGTGGCATTTCACAAGTGACATAGCGATCAACAAATGCTACAACTTCATCATCATCATCTCTGTCTACTTGAGGTGCATTTTCAACCCAAAACAGACAATGTGTGTGAGGGGATCCACGCTGTTGAAATTCAATTCGATAGAAGTAATCTATTACTTTTCCAATAGGTTGAGCTGGTGACATAATCACATCTTTCAGAAAACAGTGGAATCGACGATCAAACATTCTGGCAGCGATGACTGGGTTTCGTTTCAGCATCCCACATCTATCAGCCCAGTCCAGTTCATCAATAGGAGTTTGACAACCCTCTTGTTTAGCAATACACTGCATTAACTCTGGCCATCGCAAGTCAGCTGATGAAAATGAACAAAACCATGTTGGGAGCCCAAATTGCCTAACCATTGCAAACAAATCTTTTTGAACAGATTGCCAAAAAACAGGACTACCTCTAATTGGTTTTAAAAATTTATAACCTGCATCATAATTTAAAATTCTTTGAAGTGAATCTTTGTTTGTCAACATTTCTGAAGCAATTTTTGTTTCATTGCTTAGGCCATAGCCTTTCCTCAAAGCAATAGATACATTAGAGATAACTTGATTGAGCTCAGACAAATATTGTCCATAAAAGATGTAGTCAAGATTTTGGGCAAAACGTCCATCTGCGTTTAAAATTCTGTTGTTTAAATACCTAGACAGTGTTCATTTTTGAGGTCTTGAATCATGAAATGTGCCTGTTCCTTTCGGAAAAAGTACTGGAAAACATTTGGCTTCATTAGTTTCATCCATTAACAATCGAACTGGATTATTGCCTTCTGCTGGAGCAAGGGACATAATGCCATCAAAATGCTGATCTAAAACCTCTTGTGCAATGTCCACTGGCTGCAAACATGAATCCATGAACAAACCATGCTGCTGTCGATCATGAAGCGTTTCATCAGTGATCTCATCTTCATTTTCAGTATTGTGTTCATTATCAACACACATATCCTGAGAAATGTCTAAATCAGACTTATTATTAGTTGCTTCATCAATCTCTTCTGTTTTTACTCAGAGGATTGGTCCAACTGTTGTTATACTCCACATCTGCATACCACTTGTTATTTTCTTTTAAGTACGCCAGAGCTCTTTTTATCTTATCAGAATTCACAAATTTATAGTCGTAATGCCCTTTATATGTCAGTTTTCTCTTAAGCTTCACACGAATCATGAAATCATCATTTTCAGATCTTGGTAAAACATTCACCACTTGTGTAACATTAGATGGTACGCATGTTACAGGCCCATGAACTCCATTTTGTCCTCCACGTGGTAAAGCCAGCATTTTCATAAAAGGAATATTCTTTGCTATTAAATGTTGCTCAAGAGAGTTTAAACAGTTTAATTCAGAAGGAATAGGATCCAGAGCAAGATTGTTTGCAACACTTTCAGCTGGAATTTTACCTTCACAAATTTTTCTATCACATGTGTGGCAAATCCATAAAGATTCAGCAGGGCTGTTCTTATATACACAATGCTGACTACAGTGTTTGTTACATTTATGAAGATAATTCAGTGTTATGCATTTTTCTGCAATATAACCAACTTCAGTTGATTTTTGAAAATATTTATTCTTATTGCAATGTTTGACCTGCGTTTTGAAGCAGCAACGATGACACACTGCACAAACATATTCAGGACCTGTAGATATTTTTTGTTTAAACTCTTCAATTACATAGTCCATCTCCTTTCTTTTGGTGTCTTCTTGAAGTTGTGTTATACCATTTCTCATTTTAATACTATTGGCAAAATTAATGTCATTTTTATACTTTTGTATGTTGTAATATTTCACCATATTTTTATACATTTCATTTTGATGATATTTTTGGATATTATACTCTTTAACAGACTGTCTATGCGACTCTTCCTTTTCATACTTGCCATACTGTACTGTTTAACAGACTGTTGATGCTTTATATTTCTCTTGTACTTTTCAGTGCTGGATTTAATTACTTTCTCTCTGTAAGTTTCATCATCATGATATCTTTTGTTTACTTGGATTTTTTTACTCTCTTTTACGTCATTATTAGCAGTGTATTGCAGTTTCTCTCTATTAAGCTTACGAGCATATGTTGAATCATTTAATGATGCATTAAACACTGAATTTTCAAATGGTGATTTACAAAAGGAGGCACAGCTATGATCATTGGTCTTTACACAAACAACAACTTGATAATGAGAGCTATTTACATGTTTCAAATAAATTCCCTTATTTTCACAGCTCTGTCTATTAGACGAAACATTTGAAGATGTGTATTTAAGCCATTTCCTTTGACTATATGTAAAAATGTCTACACCGATCAAATCACTCGTTGCTTGAATTTCCATCTCTGTCGCCCAAGTTCCAACATATTTCATTCTTGATGTGGCAATATATTCTGGTATAGACTTGTATCCTTCTCTGAGATACTGAATATACTTTCCTTCATTCTGAAGTATGTGTGTAACTACAGCTCGCCTTAATTTTCGGTGTTCGTCTTGGCTTCCACTTAGAGAATACACAACAGCTCTAGAAAAACAGTTACCATCACCAACAATATCTTTAGTTTCACAAGGCTCAGCCATTTCAACAGTCTCTTTTGGATTATTCTGGTCTTTTACAATATATACAATATTAAGCTTTAAGCAAACACTCTTTTGTTGCTGTACTGTCAATTGGCTAAACTGAAAAGAAGCAATGGCAGTTTCTGAAATAAATTCAACATCACCTGCATTTTCTTTTGTTACATAATGCATGTCTGTGTTTTGTTTAGCACATATTTCATTCACAAATACATTATCTTGGTTTATGAAATCACTCAAAGATTGACTGCATGCAGCATCAGGTTCCTCTTTCAACACAACTTCACAGTGTAAACCATTTGATTTCTCATTTGAATCCTTTGACTTGTCTACACTTTTCTTTATTTTTCGTTTTTGCTGTTCGTTTTTCTTGCTTTTTTTAGTGATGGACTTCATTATTGAAATGTAAGTTTCTTCCTTATGGAATCTTTTCTTTGCTTTCTTTTGTTTTTCTTCTTTGAACTCAAGACTATTGTTGTATTGAACGTTCTTTGTATAATCCTCACATGAGCTTGAAGACACATCTGATGCTACGTTGAACAATGAATCTTGAATTGCTGATTGACAAACGGAGGCACAGTTCCCATCCTTGCTCTTTCCACACAAAACAACTTCATAATGACACCTGTTCACATGTTTCAAATATATGCCGCTGTCTTTACAGCCACGTGTATTGCAGGATGTATCTGAACAAGAAAATTTAAACCATTTGTTTTGACTGTATGTAAATATGTCTATACCAATTAAATCACTAGCCGCTTGTATTTCCATCTCTGTGGCCCAAGTTCCAACGAATTTCATTCTTGATGTGGCAATGTACTCTGGTACAGAGCTGTATCCTTGTCTGAGATACTGAATATACTGTGCTTCATTCTGCAGTATGTGTGTAACTACAGCTCGTCTCACTTTTCGGTGTTCTCGTTCACTTCCACTTACAGCATAAGCTACCGCTCTGAAAAAGCAGTTACCATCAGCAACAATATCTTTAGTTTCACAAGGCTCAGACATTTCAACAATCTCAGCTGCATTATTTTGTTCTTTCACAACGTTTAAAATGTTCATCTTTGAGCAAACACTCTTTTGTTGCTGTAGTGTTATTGGACGAAACGGCAAAGAAACACTAGGAGTTTGTGAAACAAATTCAACATCACCTGTGTTTTCATTAGTTGGGTATAAAGGCAGCGTTTCCGTTTTCTGTTCTGCACACGTTTCATTCACAGACAATTTACCTGTGTTTATGAAATCACTCAAAGATTTGCTGCAACCAACGTCAGCTTCCATTTCCGACTGCTCACCTTCAGTCTCGTTTACTGCTTGAACAGTTTTCTGGATCACTGGACAAAACAAGTTCACCCGCTGACTGTTTGTGTCAATCATACTTGCGTGGACCCCTGTTACCTCAAATTCATGATCATGTGCATTCAAGGACACACCAAGCTTCCTGAAATGAATGAGCAGTGACTTCAAGTTTGGATAGTAAGCTAATACACTCTTACCGCCTTCTACAGATCTGCCATCACTGTGTCTTGAATGTGGATCAATCACTGCATACCAAGAACCTTCTCTGACAGCTGCACATATAAATAGCTTAATATTGACCAAACATGCATCAAACGTCTGAAATGCTCTATTTACTGCTTCATCAAGTGACATAGCATACCCTTGCAGTTCTCCATCATATTTATTGACACCAAACAAGCCAGTCAATGATTCACCATAGTTTATTGCAAACTGACAATTGTTCAGCATGTGTGTGTGTGGCAGCTCATGAACACGTATGAAGCCGGATTCAGGATCGTTGATTTTCCCGGTGTCTCTCATGGTACTGTACAGCTCATCTCCATGGATCAGAACAGCATTCAGGTCACTTCTTGTCCACTGCAACACACTTTTCATCTTACACATCACAATTGCTGTTAAACTATTTGCACCACATTGCCTTCCCATATTCTGGCCAAAACGGTAATCTCCTTGATGGAAAGAGCCTCTGATGTAGGATTTCTGTAGAGATAAATTAGAAACAGCTTTCAGGGTGATTACAGTATCTTGTTCAGAGTTTGGTTCAACTTTCAATTCAGACTTTTGTTCAGACTTTTGTTCAGACTTTTGCTCAGACTTTTGCTCAGAGAAGGTTTGCTCAGAAAGGGTTTGCTCAGAAAGGGTTTGCTCAGAGAGGGTTTACTCAAACTCATCTTTACATTCATCTTTTGACCCGTTGTGATGTACACAACGTTCTGTTAATTTTGCCGTTTTTTTAAGAGGTGGCAGAGCCTCTGTAGAATCAGCAGCCATCCGGTCCGCCATCCTCTTCTTGGCTGCCTGTGAGCGCTGAGACGGCTTCGTCCGAGGCATCTATTCATACACACAAAATATAGAAGGACAAATTAAATGACACATTACTGCATGAATTCACAAACACAATAGAGTAAAGAATTAAAAATATCAGTAAATCTTAGTTCACATTATAATACGGTCTATTAATAGTATTACATGCCACTTTTACAGTTTTAGTGGTGTTTGTACGATCTGTTACAGTTACAATGTTTATGTACACAAACATGAAATAAATACAAGGATTAAGTTTAACTTTAAAATGTTTAATTAATATAACTAAATGTTAATAAAAGTGGCAATTTTAAGATGAAACACATCTGTTAATCATAATACCCAAACAAAACATAATTATTCACAATTGTAACAAAGAAAACACAACCCATTTATAAATTATGTATTTCAGTAAACATCATATTATACAGAAAAAATGGGATTCTACTAAAATCCATAGATAGTCAGCAATACATCTTTAAATCCCTACAAATAACTATACATCTGAAAACTTCTCAAAGCTATTTAATTGCAAAACCTTATTTTAATTAGAGTTATACTGACATCTACTGGTAAATCATGCAGTTACATCTCATTTTATTTCTTTATTAATACCACTGAAGAGTAATCTAACTCCCCTTCTTTGCATTTCAAATACTTTTACCCTATTTTTAAACTTACAAACTGTGTCAAATAAAATAAGTATAAAATATGAATCTTTTTATTTTCTTCATAAAGAAATAATTTAATTTGCGGGTATGAATTTACAAATTTCCTATTAAATAATATCATGACTGCACGTGTGTGCACGTGGATGTGTACACATATATCCATTCAAACACGTTCTGAAGCAACACTAACTTATATAATGATCAGACTGATAATTATTCATTACTCACAAACAAATAACACCACTGAAGGATTACAAATTTAAGAATCTGTTTAAAATATGCTGATCCTATGCATATTTGTTATAGGTTCCAATATAACAACTGAACTGAAAAAGTTATGTATATTGTGACAGTCTAAGAGCAGGCAGCCCAGGCCCTGAGACAGTAACCTTTTGTCTTTATGCAGTTCCTGAGCATCTGGCAGGTTGCATACACATTGTTAAGTGTGAATTCTAAGCTCAAGGTACAACTGTGCCTTTTGTTTAAGCACCTATGCATTTGAATGACACTTGTATGCTAAATAGATCAAGGCTGGGATAAATCTTTAACTGAGCTGTTTTCCTGTACCACATTTGCATGCTTTGTTTAGATTGATTCCACCTCTATGTACTCCTCCCCCTTCAAACCTATATACTCTGCTGTGCTGAGCTTTGAAGAAGACGACTTTTTGAAGACTGCAGTGCAGAGCAGCGAGTATCTGAATAAAGAGAAACTTCTGCTTCAAGATATCCAAAAACGTCTCCTGGTCTCTAAGAAAAAAATTCACAACACCACCAACTAGCCATCACTATTTTATTTCAGAATTTCCTAAAGAACAGACTTTAATATTGTTTTTAAAAATTGTACATAACAGATAAAATTACTCTTCTGGTTTTATTTCTAAGTTACTAACATTTTAACTGATTCAAATTGATCATGCCACTTCAGAACACTTGCAAGAGCATGGAAGAAGTAATCAGTGTGGACAACACAACAACAACATCCACAGATTTAAAGTATAATGAAACGCCCCTGCTTCAGCAGTGTTTTTTCACACCTCTGATTTGAAAAATGTTCCAAAAAAGGTGTTGCCTACTGTGAAAAAGTGGGTGAATAATTTGTACAAAGAAGGAAGTGTTTACATAAAAAGGGGAATGTCATCAAGCGCATAAACACAGCTAATTAACACACCATAATGTAGCTGCAGATAAACCCTGCATTTCAGTGCTGATGGAAACATGAGACCAGGGTACCACGACTGTTTTCTCGTTTAAAACCAGCATTGTTATATGTTTGAACTATTTTAAATCTATAGATTTTATTTCAGGCAAGTGGTGATGATTTGAGAAGACAAACATGATCAAACAGAAGACTATGATGAATTCACTGTCTTCCACTGGCTACTTGGTCATTACTGTTAAAAAACAAAAATCTATATTCACAACAAACATGAGACATCTGTCCGATATACAGATCATGTCTATATTGCATTGGTCAGTCTAGAACCATATCTTTACGTCTACAAGACATGCAAATCATTACAGAACACTGAAAACCAATCGCCTGCACCCAAACTTTACCTCTAGACGCACCTTAGGGAAACGCAAACATTACTTTTTTGTTGTTGCATTGAGGATACCAGCCCTTAAGTAGGCTCTACATCACATCTTGTGACGTAACCTTGACTTCTTTTCAATAACCTAGCCTACGTTTATAGTATTTGTAGACATTTTGCATTGACATCAGGTGTATTTCTGAATGTAATAATAAAATGTAATAATAAAACTTAATGTCATAGGCCTTAATAAATTACTGAAAAAAACAAATTAATTAATTAAATGACCTTTTAAACCATTTTACTGATTGTATTAGTCAAAATTCTTTCTCTTAATTAACTGTTAACCAGTTAAAATGAGCATCCCTATTCTGGATAAATTGAGAATCACGATTCTGCATTTATTTAATCCAAAGTACAGCAAAAACAGTAATATTGTGAAATATTTATACTATTTAAAATAACTTTTCTATTTGAATATCTTTTAAAAAGCAATACACTCCTGTAATCTAAATTTTCAGCATCATTACTCCAGTCTTCAGTGTCACATGATCCTACAGAAATCATTCTAATATGCTAATTTGTTCTTGAAGAAACACTTTTTTATAATCATCAATATTTAAAATGGTTCACTACATTTTTTTTCAGTATTCTTTAATGAATAGAAAGAGCCAAAGTTCAGCATTTATCTGAAATAATAAGCTTTTGTTAGACGGGGGAAGAAATTATAGAAAGCACGTTTTTTTTTATTTATTTTTTTTTTTTTTAAGCAAGGATCCTTTAAATTGATCAGACGTAATGATAAAAACATTTATATTGTTTTTACTTATAAAACATTTATAAAAGTACAGGAATGATGCTTTGAAATCACAGGAATAAATTACATTTTAAAATGTATTAAAAGAGAAAACAGTTTCTTTAAATAGTAAAAATATTTTGAAATATTACTGTTTTTCTTGTATTTTGCATCAAACAAATGCAGATTTGCTGAGAAGAGTAGACTTCTTTAAAATAACATTAAAAAATATTTACAATATATGTACAAATACATTTTTGAGTCACTTATTGCCACCTACTGCGGAAAAAATGCAATCAACACAAATGTTATCTGAAGCATCAGTTACTTTCAAAAGATGCCCCGTGCTCTAATTTGTCAGCAACAATATCTGATCTATAAACTTTCATCCCAGCATTTCTGTGATAATATGAATGACTAAGACAGAAATAATTCTGTGTAGTTGGAAAAAAATGTTTGTAAAGCTGTTTATTACGCAAACATGGTAAATGTCAGCTCTCAACATTTACTCTCAGTTTCAATTTCACTTTTTCAAAAGTTTAATAGACGCGGCCAAATCGTGGTCATTTAGAAATTAGATTGTATGAGTGTCTGAATCGAGATCGCAATTTTTTTAACAATTAATCATGCAGCTCTAACAGATAAAACAAAATATTGTTGTTTAGTTAGTACTTACCGGAATAAGATATTTCATATGAAAGATGTTTACATATAGCGCACAAGTGAAAATTAAATTGATAAAAATGACCCCGTTCAAAAGTTTATGTACACTTTGTTCTTAATATCTGTACGACCCACAGCTATTTTTTGTTTAGCGACAGTTGTTCATGAGTCCCTTGTTTGTTCTGAACAGTGAAACTGCCTCCTGTTCTTCAGAAAAATCCTTCAGGCCCCACAAATTATGTGTTTTGCAGCATTTTTGTGGATTTGAACCCTTTCCAACAATGACTGTATGATTTTAAGATCCATCTTTTCACACTAAACACAACTTAAGTGACTCATATGCAACTATTACCAAAGGTTCAAATGCTCACTGATCCTACAAAAGGTAAAAACATGCATTAAGAACCAGGGATGTAAACTTTTGAACAGAATAAACATTTATACATTTTTTTTATTTTGCCTAAATATCATATTTTTAATCTAATACTAACCTTCAAAAGCTACTTACCTGTTGCCCAGAAGACAACATAAGTTAAATTTACCCTGAACTACAAGTTCAAAAAGTTTTCACCCCTGACACTTAATGCATGTTCATTGTTGGAAAGGGTTCAAATACACAAAATTGCTGAAAAACCAAATAATTTGTGGGACCTTAATGATTTTTCTAAAACAACAGCAGGCAGTTTACCTGTTCAGAACAAACAAACGGGACTCATGAACAACTATCACTAAACAAACCAAAAAAACAAAAACAAACCAAAACAGCTGTGGATCATTCAGATAATAACACAATACCAAGTGTATTGTAAACTTTTGAACAGGATCATCTATATAAACTCAACTATTATTTTCTTTTGTGATGTGTGTGTGTATATATATAAACATTTTATGTGAAATATCTTATTGAGGTCAGTACTTAATAAACAATAACATCCACTTTGTATGACACCTGTTATTTTTGTAAAACAATTAACATTTGGCAAATTCTGCAAGGAGCATCTAACCTTTGACTGCACTTCATTATGCTATATTCTTACAATATTAATAAATAAATAAAAAAAAACAATAAAGGTAACATCTTACCTCAAATCAGTCTTCTCGAAATATTCTGCTACACAGAACTCTAGGAAAATATATAAAACATAAACAATTACATTAAACAAAAACAAATGCATACCACACTACATTTCAAGTTTTTTTCCAGCATTGACAATTATGAAATGGCATAATTTTGCCTGTGGACAAAACTGAAGCAGACAGTTATGTGCAGGCTTCACTAAACATGGTCAAATAGGGCTTTTAGTCAAAACTATGCAAATTCGGACACATGCTGATATCATTACATTTACTTTGTTTCTTTAGACAGAATTATAATTTAAATTCTTTATCCACTGAATTATATGATCTGATGAGCATTAGTGACTGTATAGGATTTGCTTTCACTTCAGCAATGGCTGTTGTGACTATGAAAAAACATAATTTGCTGCTCGTCTGTCAATCATGTTACACATTCCTTACCAGCCCTGTCTCTGCTGATCAAACACGTCCATTACTGCCCCGTTCAGTTATATACACACAACAAACACAGAAAACTTTTACCTACAAATGAAATATGAAACTAATACACTAATGATTATGAAACTAGTTCTGTCATTCATAGTACTTGGAGAATTTCAGGAACAATAAAGAATAATACATTTAATGTTATGCAATAAATGCCACAAATTCAGCAACTAGCTTTAGTAAAAAAGGCTACAATTGAGTCTTTGAAACCCCCACCCTCCTTAGCAACTGTTCACATCATGCTTTTATTCACTAAAAAAATGCTGTAAAAAAAATAAGCGGACAACAGGCTGACAGATATGACAGAACAGGTTACTTCTGATATGAAACAAGGTTTCAGCTTCTAATTTTGTCATATTGTAAGAAATTCAAACAATAAACATCGTTTTATGGCTCCTTAATGTGTCCTGAAAGATCACTGTATTGCCTCTGCTCAAGTGACACGTTAAACGACGTCTATTCATATTTACAAAAAGCACAAAATATGAATATGATTGCTCACATGACCTGTCAATCAAACTCTCTCGCGAAAGATCAATTAACATATTTACCCTCCTCTTGTGCAGGCACTGCACGTGCTACATACAATACACTAACCTATCTATCTATTTTATCACCTATCCTTTAAAATATAAAGGTAATGATGTTTAATCAAACAGAAATAACACTGAAGCAATAAACAATTACAAACATACCTTTCAAACAGCTCAATACTAAGAATTTAGTACATTAACTAATAACAGTATTAAAATAATAATATTAATCACAACACCAAACGTCCTATAAACAGATTATAGCCACTTATTTCATCTTCTAATCAATACGATGACCAAGTGAATCATGCAAATCTAGTCCTGAAATAAAACGTTACCTTTTAAACATTTATTTACAAAATACAACCACAAAACATACAAACACAGAAACAACAACTTATACTGTCTTAAAACGATCATCGATGACAAACATTAATGCATGGATGATTAAGATTACACACAGAGCAACCACACCATGTGCTTACCTGCTTGCCTTAAAAGACAAAATGGTGTCCTTTCCTGACAACACGGAAACGCGTTCTCTCTTGGAATAAATCGCGCGCGCGCCCTCTAGTGGATGGAATAATAAAAACACATTATAATTACATTGAAATCTAAAAATGTTATTAGAAAGGGAACAAGTAAGCATTTTGTTACCAATTATTTGAAATTAAACTAATAATACATTTCAAATGAATAATATAGTTCTTTTCAGTTTTTGTTTATTCATACTATAGCATAATACCTATTATTTATTAAAAATATCTGTATCTACAACAAAATGTGTCCATGTGCATTTAAAACCTGTTTACAAGACCGATCCGTCCGTGGCTAAAATAGCTACTGTTCTTTAATATTTAATAACTTTTGAACAGCTCATCCAATCCGAATGCTGTAAAAAGTACCGCAAAACTGAGATTCTCCGCTTTTTTCCTAGTCTCATTAGAATATTCAGAGACTCGGTAGTGAACGTGATTACCTCATCGCATTTTGATCGCGTTGATTCTTCAGAGAAACCAATGCATTTCGTTCCTCTCAGCCAATCAGGAACGACTGTTGACGCTTAGTCCCACCCCCGTACCCAGATTGATTCAAACTGTCATCTATTCAACCAATAAACACAGTTTTTGGACTTTTGAACCACCGATTAGCATGTTTCTGTGGAAATTTGAACAAACTCATAGTGAAAGTAAAGTACGTTGTGCGTGCATGAAAACAAACACAAAATAACACACGTGCATGACAGCACTCTCTGAAAAAGCACAGAAAAACACACGATAGACTATAATAGACTATAATATTGTGGTAATTCTTCTCATATAGTTTATACACTTGCAAAAAAAAAAAAAATATGTTGCACTCTGTATATTTTTCTCTCATTTTGTGTGTAGTTTGTGAATCATTGGCACTTTTTGTATATTTGTTGCACAAAACCATTGGTGCAGTTGTTTTCACTACTTGCTGCACTGTTTGCGTTTGTTGTTCATATTCTGATTGAAAATATATTTCCCTGAAAAAAAACACTTTTTTTTTTTTTAAATTGTGTTTTATTACATAATAATGCTTCCATTTATTTTACCTCCTAAACATTTTTGAAAACATCTATATTGTCAATAAACTAAATATACCTCTTTTTTCACTGAAAAGCACCTAAAACAATACTGTAATAAATGCCTATAACTTGCTTAGAGAATCTTATATGTAGATAAAATTTTAGTTTAAAGTGTAAAACACACAAATACAACTTTTTAAAAAAAAAAAATTCTAAACTTCATGAATTCTTGCTTGCAATTTTCTTAAAATTTTGTAAATGAGGTTCAAAGCAAAATGTGGCAACCCTTGCATTTCAACACTTATAACAGGGACATATGAAAATATGGTCTTAATCTAGTGTACCCAAATACCTACAAATTGTAAAATGAAAGCTCAAAAGCCTTATGGAAGCCAACCATTTTTTTTTAATTCACTAAAAAAACACTAGATGCTAGCAGAACATCACTTCTTTGCTTATCCTATTCAGTAATAAAGTAATATCTGGCGTTTAACTTTTGCATTTATATTTTGACAATATGAAGTCATTATTATTACATTTAAAATCAAATTTAGTCAAACTTTACTAATACATTTATACAGACACATCTTTTACAACTACACTACATTATGATTACAGTTAAAACTGAAAAAAATTGTATAAACAAAAGACTTCCAGTAAATCCTATTATAATTTTACAATTGTATTATTATTGTCTGGAAAAATTCATCAACTATCACATTCTTTGCTGTGATACGGAGTTGTTTGAAAATGCTACAAACTAATTTTTTATTATACAAGTAAAGAAAACAAAACAGATTTTGAACAAGTTTAAATTGGTTTTGTTCAATTCACACATTAAACTGACTTATAAAAACTTTTTCTTTGACTTACTTATTGATATATAAATATTTGTTGAAAAAGTAAATTATTTACATAAAAATCTAAACTAATTTTACAAACTCCCAATTAAAGGTCCAGTCATTTTCACTTGCATTCAACACATAAACATATTTTTTAGTCAAAAATGTTAATTATACTAAACATTAAATTTTTCTATACATTTTTGAACACATTCACCACTATAAAAAGAGTTCAAAACTATTTTATTACACAAAAATCAAATATTTCAAAGACCATCAAAACCCTTTTTGTTAACAAAAAATTACAGTTTTACTTAAAACTGTTTCTTTTTACTTTGCAACATTTGAATGATCAAAATGCAAGTCTTATATTACTTACAACAGCTTTAAAGTTATTTAACATTGTCCAAAATAATCATTACAAAAGCATAGGAAACCTACACAACCTAAATACTCACCACAAAAATGAAAATTCTATAATCATTTAATCATCCTCATGATGGTGCAAACCTGTATGAGTTTCTTTCTTTTTTCTCAACTATTTAGTTACCAACATTATCCAAATGATCTTTTCTATCCAACATAAAAAAAAACAAAAAAAAAGCAACCTCATACAGGTTTGTAACAACATCAGGGTGAATAAATGATGACAGAATTTTCATTCTGATGAGAAATACAACTTTAATCAACTTATTTTTAAATTTTAGAACAATATTGTTCCTACTTTTTACCAAGAAAAGCATAACTGCAACTACTTCTTGAATGGATGCTGCTTCTAAATACTTCTTTCACTCCTCATTCCGTTCCTAAATAAAAAAAGAAAGACATTTAGACATAACTTTAAATTATACAACAAAAAGCAAATATACAAAACAAAAAAATACACATATATTAACTAAACATAATCCAATGAAACTTATACATCTATCTAAATATTAAGACCATGAATAAAACTTATACATACCAGATTTTTCCATAAAAAATATTAAATATTAAATAATCTAACAATAACTACACTACAGAACTTCATACTACACAACACAACTACTCAACTTTGCATAGAACAAAAAAGATTTTCTATTTAAATAATAAATATTAAAATCATCATCTGAACTTCTCAGTCATTAATAATGTTACATTAATAGCTAATTAATTAATTCATTTTTGAATAAAATTATACTTTTGAATTAAACTGCTGTTTAATTATACTAACTATTACACATTTAAACACATTTAAAAAAAAAACTTCACTATAAAAACATACACACAGAAACAAAACACTACTAATAATAACAACAACAAAATACACCTTTTTATTCTGGTAATATTTACTAACTTTACTAATTTAACCAAAAACATAATTATAAATATAAATTAAATATTTTTACTCTTTTAAAATGTAATTCACCATTTAGCCTGAGCTTAATAAACACAATATTTAAAAAAAAAAAAAACTAAACTACTATATCAGTTAGTAAATAAAGGCAACTATGAGTATGCATTTTAGAAAAATCACCTAAATATATGAATATCGATATAATTTCAAAATTTACATTAAAAAACAAAAAACAACCACACATGTATATATTTTACATGTTACTTATCAAATATAGGCCAACTATATAATATGTTTAAAAAACAAACTGATTTTCCAAATACTATTAAATATTTAGCTTTAGATCAAACTCTTCTAGAATACCATTTTTTAAAACAGAAAAACAGAAAACTTTTTTTACTTAAATACCCAAATGAACTTACATAAATCTATCATTACCAATGCAACATTCAAAAAAAAAAAAAAAACTAAAAAATAACTACTCACAAAGAATATACTTCCATAAAAAACATAACTTGCTCATTGCATGTATTATACTAGTTTTCTGATACCTGTTCATCAAAATACATTATCTTTGTTAATATTTTTGTTAATATTTTCTTGCAGATTTTGTCTATTTCAACTACTTAACAAATACAAACATGAATTGAATGAAATTTACAGTTTCAATGTGTCTAAAACACACAAACATGTAGATATACTGTCGTGTCAAAAAATCAAGTGTGTCTGTGTTTCTGTGTGTATATATATGTATGTATCTGTCCATATATTGCACTGTGACATAAACACTTATGTTAGACACAATCAAATAACACAGAACAAAAAGTGTAACAAAGAGACAGTCCATAAAACAAAACATACATGACATTAGACGTAAAACCACAAATAACAAAAACTAATTTATTCAAAAAATATTAAATAACATTACTCATTTTATACCTGTTACTTCTTGCTCAACCCGCATTGCAACTGCAACTTCTTCATCAACTGGATCTTCGTCCACATCTATTCCAACTGCCACCTTTTGGTCCTCAGATATTGAAGGTTCACCATCAGTTGACTCTTCACCTACTTGTCTTGTCACCACTGGGACTAAACCTTCTTCTTTCTGAACAGATCCTACAGCTGGTACTTCTTCTTGAATAAATGCTGCAGATGCATCAGTAGATGCTTTTTCCAAACAAACAACAAAGTTGTTTTGCATTTTGATTTTACACTTTTCCATACTCAATAGATGTTCTTCAATATCCTGGCTGTCTGAAAGTAAGTGTAACAGCTTCTCATCGGTCAGATATCGTTTGAGGACACTGTTGGACAAGGTCACATCTTCTTCGCCAAAACTGTTTCCAATTGACACTTTCCCTTTGGTAATGCACTCATAATTTTGGCACTTCTGAAGAAGTCCACATCTATGACACCGATGATACTGTTCTTTGGCATTCAAATCATTCTGCCAAGCCTGGCATTTTCTGCACCTACGTGACACAGTAATCTCTGCAGCGTTGATCTCACCAATGATTATGGTGACAGGATCTTCATCTACTCGGAAATCTTCAACACGAGTAGGGAGACAAACATTTGCGATCTCCTCAATCTCTGTAGTACGTGAAGTGGTTAAAAACAGGCATCCTGCATACTGCCTGGTGCAGACGTTTCGGATGCAATAGCTCTTCCCACTTACTAGCTTGCCTATTAACGTATCCCACAACTGGATTTTTATCCATCCCGATACATCTTCTACATAACACGTCTGCATTTCTATACAATCGCCTCGCACTTCAACCATTTCAGTGGCCGGTTTGATATAGTTGACACGGACCTCTAAACTGCTAACCTAAGAAGAAAAAAAAAACAAATAAAAAAAAAAAAATTGCAATTAAACAATTATTTCTCATATACAAACAAAAAACACTAATCTAATAATCTATGAATACATGTATAATTTCTAACACAACTATAAATTTACATCTTTTTTTCTTGATCTGAATATCATTGTTACAAAAAAAACTAAAACAAAAACATTTACTCATAATTAAACATTTACTTTGAATACATTAAATTGTTTTCAAAGGTCAATAAGTTAATAATTATTTATTTTGAAATTATTTTAATTACAACAAATATATATGTAATTGATTTTAACCATATATTTTAGAAAACTAAATATTAAAAAAAATTAAGCTGTCGGTATAACAAATTGACTTATTTATATAAAAAAAACAAAAAAAAAACAAAAAACAATTAAAATAATTAATTTACAAGTCTGTAACAAGTTCATTTAAAAGTAATAACTTAATGATGAACCAATCATTTACAAAACATGACTATGTGTTTATAAATGATTAACAAATAAAATACACTAGCAATCTATGATATTGTAAACCAGTTTTACCCTCACCTATAGATCACATCAGGTTCACAGTGCTAAAATACTCCATAAATACATCCTAAATCACATACTAATGCACTATTCTACAACAGTTTTTTTGTGTAAACAGTAATGATGCACTAAAATAACACTTAATGCACTATTGCACCTTTAATTATGTAGCAAAGGTGTAGAACTTATGAAACTACATTTATGAATGATAAAATAACTTTACAAAATCCATACACCCTTACATTGCAGTACACCCTACAAAGTATTCAAAAAATGTTGGATAAATGCAAGAATTAATCATTTACAAATCTTTCTGCATCTCCTAATCTAAAGTGTAAACAATTCATTATTTGTAAATGTGTTACACATCAATTGTAGATCATTCTTACATGTTAAAAAATAATATAGTCTATACAAAGCATTTACAACACTTTCTACATCCCCTAATGTAAAGAGTAAACTACTCATCAGTTGTAATTGTTTTACAAACCTACCAGTTACAGGTTGTGCGGGTATACACACTGGGCAAAAAGATCTAAAAATGATAATTAAAATATTTACAACTGATAAATAATTTACACTTTAGATAAATCTAGTGGATGCAAAAAGTGTTGTAAATAATTTATTCATGATGTGATCAATGGAGGGTAACCCTTTAACTGATTGACATTTCAATTATTTATAAGTGATCAATAATATATTAACTAGCAATTTATGAACCACTTACTAAGGATCTGTTTGATTATTTTATGATTTGCTATTTTTTAAAATAATTTATGACAGATTTGTAAATCATTACCATATTACTTAATCATCATTGGTTAACGTATTGTCATGTTTTGTAAATTATTAGTTAATCATTATTTAATGACTTGTAAATTATTTATAATTTCATCTACAAAACATAGATAAAATAGTAAAATATCACTTGTTAATCATTTATGAATGCATACTCATGTTTCGTAAATGATTAGTTCGTCATTAACTAACTACATGAAAATGACTGGTAAATTAATTAACAAAACATACAAAAATTGTTACTTCTTAAATGTTTAAGAATGTTTTCTAAATGATTATTTTATCATTACCTAACCACTTATAAATGACATACAACTGAAACTTAATATAAAATGTTACCAAATACTTTAACACAGTTAAAGGAACACATCACTATTTTTCAAAATAAGCTAAATTTGCAACTCTCCTACACTTAAACAGTTAAGTTTTACCATTTTCAAATTTACTCAGCTGATCTCTGGATCTGACATTACCACATTTAGCATACCATTACCATATGACTCAAAAATGGCCAAAGACTTTACATTTTTTTCCCACATTCAAAACTTGCCTCTTCTGTAATTACAACATGTACTAAGACTTACAAAAAATGAAAAGTTGTAATTTTCTAGGCCAATATGGTAATGATATTATTACCTGGAGACTATTTTCAGTTGATCTATAATATAATATCATTGCTACAATCATGGTACAGCAGCAAAGTCCCTTGATAATTACGCCGGAATGACAGTATAGTTCCTAGCTAATCAGTCTAGAAAATTACAGCTTGTCATTTAAAGTCAGTCTTAGTACACTACAAAAGACTCATGTTTTTAAACAGGAAAAATATGGAAACTCTTTGATAATGTTTGAGTGACATTCTAACATTATAATCAGATTTTATGATCTATGCTAAGCTATGCAAAAAGTACTTCCACCACACCCAGAGATTGGCTTAATGGATTCAAAAATGATACAACTTAAATGTTTACCTCTTAAGGAGTTAGAAAATGAGCCTAATTTCAAAAATAGTTGAGTGTTCCTTTAAGTCCCACATAATTCTGACATTATCTTACATTTCAAACAATTCACTGTTAATAAATATTATACACAGCAACAAATACATAAATACACTAATGCTATGAAATTAAACAGAGCAAAAAAAGCTCCTATATGCATAATATTTAAATTATATGATCTTTATATCATATTCAATATCACACAACAGCTGTATTTGTTTTAAATGTCACAAGTTTAAATGTGATTTTTACACTACATTAATTAATAAACTTATTAACCTTGTACCAACAAACGACAACATCACATATGGACAATAATCATACATATTGCTTGTTGCTGATGCCCTTGACTATAACAAGACAATTATTATTATTATCCATCCAAAACCCACCTAATTTTAGCGATACAGCATGAGGAGTCAAATCCAAACTGCTTCATAAACTTTCCACAGTATAAACACAAGCATAGAGTGGCCACAACGTGCCGCAGGTGCGTGCAATTAAAATGAGAAGATTCATTAACCATACGGTGGACATACATTAAATGATTAAATGATGAATGAACATGTATATTTATGATATTTTTTTGTATTTTTTACAGTGCAACTCACACTAGACTATGTTCTTTAATAATTTAAAACATTCAACTCAGTAACATACATATGCATTAATTAGAATTTCGATGCAATAAAATGCCGCT